>JBAKBP010003539.1:0-151190 GCA_037953745.1 Lithodes maja
ATTGGACGTGTGCACTTTCTATAGGTTTAAATCGGATACCGAGGAACCTATAATCCTAGCCGAAACCTATTTATATTTGCAACAGGGAACACAACGGGATGACTATATAACAGCCAAACTAGACGATGACTCATTTGCCATATAAATTATTATTTACCTTACATACACCAATAAATGAATTCGGATAATAATGTTGTCAGTCATTGGAGTGAAACGGCAGAGTTTTATTTGGGTCAAAATTTTAGAGAAGTGTTGGCAATATCAGAAGCTCACCAATTTAATGTATTAATCAATATTTTGTGTATACTTGGACTATTTGTACTTATTTTTATTTTGAATACTTATTCGAGAGAGGCGATTGTGGCGGAATACCAAAAGAAATTATCAATTTTGGGTGAACTCATTTAGTTAGGGCCAACTCTTTTTTTCATGGATATTTCGGATACGCCACTTATGGACAACTATGGCTCTTTCAATCCTTTGTTTGTCCTCTATCCGGGGAAAACGGTCCGGATCCAAATGATATAAAGGTACCACACCTCTTTTTTTCCTGCCGGCTCGTATGGGACCCAATGTGTGGGGAATATCCGCTTTCATTTCGGGTGGTGGAGGTGTATCTGGTTGGGGTTGGGGAGGCGGTGGTGGTGGGTGGTCTGGCGATATCTGTTGGATTATTGTGGTCTGTGAATGAATGGTTATTGATAAATTATTTTGGGAAGACATGAATAAAGAAAGTAACCACTGGTCCAGCTTGTATTTTTATAGAAGACTTGAATCCCTTAGTGGAAAAAGCATGTACATATTTTTTTTATGAGCCAAAGGGGGTATAAAAGAACCCGACTTAAACTAAATTTAACCACATTAACCACGATGCAGATTTTTGTCAAGACATTGACGGGAAAGACCATTACATTGGAGGTTGAAAACTGTGACACCATAGAAACCGTCAAAAGTAAAATTTATGATAAGGAAGGTATCCCTCCTGACCAGCAACGCCTAATTTTCGCCGGAAAGCAGTTGGATGATAAACGGACACTCGGAGATTATAATGTGCAAAAAGAAGCGACCCTTCACTTGGTCCTCAGGTTGCGTGGAGGAACGGGATCATCCTTCACCTTGAATATTAAAAATATGATTTGTGTTTGTGTGTATATTTGAATATATGTTCATATGTATATATATGCGCATGTGTATGCGTGTCGGTGACATAAAGAGAGGCTTATAGACGTGAATAAGAACTAAACAGTAAGCAAGAGAAGGTGGGCTTGGCTGAGAGAGACCCGAATTACAACATCTAAGTTTTACCGGCAAGGAGTTTAGGATAAACAGACACTCTAATATTACAAAGTAAATTATGTAGTAGTCTTGAGGTTGCGCGGATGGACGATGGGATAAGGGGTTTTAATCACTATATGTCCATCAATATATGTTTTGGCCGCCTCTAAACTGTCGATACCCAGTACGCTAACTATCTGTTGGGCTCTAATGGCATCGCTCATTTGGTGTGGGTTGGGTTTTCTGATGCTAGAAAATAGTGGGACAAAATATTTATCGGTAGATAAAATACATTTTGTCGAAAAACCCATTTCCCAAAAACCAACCTGAACAACACGAGAACGACAACATTTCCTAAGTCTCTCATTTTCATCTAATATTTGGTCCACTATTTTGTTTTCTTTCCCCCATATATGTTCCTTATCGAATGGGTATTCCACTTCATTAATGAGTCTTACAGCCCAAAATTGTTTGTTTAGATATAATTGACTACTATCGGAGATTTTGTTATCCTTTTGTGTTGAATAAATTTCCCAAATACACTTGTCTATTTCATTTTTTGCATTTTGGGGTGTGAGATTGGTGAATAATTGGAGGGTTGCCCCAAAGCGGGGTTGATTCAAGAGTCTACAATTCCTATTATAATAACATAGGGTAGATTCTATATTGGTATGGTTCAAATGGATACCGCCTAGTCTTTTAAAGCCATCTATAACCATACTGGTGGCATTGACCTGTTTGGAGTGGGTGTAGGTTGCAGCCACGTCTAACAGTGTCGATACCATGTAGGAAAAACCTGTCACGCGGGCTAGGTGGGTGAGTGTGTGAGCATTGGGGTGTAAATGTGTCTTGGCTATATTGATTCTATCTTCCAGCGTTTTACTTAAAAAGGTTTTCTTGTGAAGATATCTATTTGTTTGGGTTGTATCGGTGGGTGGCGATTTATATGTATCGATACCATAATTGACAAAATCGCACAAAATGATATTCTCTATTAGGGGTTTCAATTGTGTGATGGTTTTGGGAAAAGGCACATCGGACAAATCGAGCCCACAATCTTGCTTTAAAATGTGAATTGTCATGAGCGCCATATCACCAATATTGACTATTCGTTCGCCATCTTCTACCAAAATAAAAAGATCGTTATATTTAGATTCTTTCCATATCTCGCACACAAAGGTGGAAGGGGGGCTTGTCGTAGCTGTTGATGTCAGTGGTGTGGTGAATATGCCATTTTCGGTATTTGTCACGCGTGACGCTGTCACACCGGGTCGCCTTCTTCGACGGTTGGATCCCAACAGGGTTTCTCGTATGTCAAGTATAAGATCGTAATTGTAATAATCATTAATAACTCTGGCTATGTTGGGAATAAATATATCGGGGGCTATAATATTGGGGGGTGGGGGTGGAAGACCCAAATCGATACCCATCATAATGTTTAATTTGCGATTGTATTCTTTCACCTCTTGAATTATGGCCGCGGGGTCGTCACCATGTTTGTCGACTCGGAGGATGGTCCCTATACAATCCTTTTCCTCCATTCTATTAAGTAGAGTGCTCTTATATGTGCATAGTCCCAGGGAATGTATCAGACAGGTAGGAAGTCCCATGAGGTGGGGCATTCTGATTTTATAGTGGTCATAAATCAACTTTCCATTTTCTCCGACTAATTTCTCGGCTCGACATTTGCTGTCTAGGAGAAAGGGTTTACCCAGGCAAATATCCAAAATATTTCCCAGGGTTAGTTGTTTCATATCTGACCATCGGCAAAAAAACACCAAACCCAGGAATAAATATAGTGTATACATGCACCACTTTTTAAGTTCCTTTTTATACTCTGGTTGGTGTTGATAGTATTTTATATTATTGTAGACGTATTTCAATGTGCTTACCAATGTCCAAATACCCACCGCCCTTTTCTTGGCGCTGCCAAAGGGTCTGTCCTTTTTTAATAAACGGGTACACATATTATATTCGTTAATATACCATCTTTCTATAAAATACGTGTCCCTCATGAGTTTGACATCCCCCTTGGAAATTAAATTTTTGATGCACTGCAATTGTGACACAAAGGTGCTATAGGCGAGCTGTGGTCCGCGGCAAAAAAAATAAATTTTTATATTGAAATAGGAAGACACCAGTGGTGATACAAATGTGTTTTTTTTTTTGTTAATGTCATTTATCAAAAAGAAAACCATTGAAAAATATATATATTTCTTCATTATATCCATTTCAACTTTTAATGTTGAATATTTCAACGTCCGGTTCCGCGAGAGTATCCACTTCTTGAGCTCTGCCTCTATAGTCTCGTCTACTACCGAACCCGATGGTTTGGTATATGCGGGTGCCTCCACCATGACATGTCGGCAAATGGCCACCAAGTGATGAAATGTGATTGGAATATATAGTTGGGGGTCGGATGGGTCAAAATCGAGATTGAATTGAATGGTCCTATCGGCCATGTACGCTCGACTAGTGAAGGTTAACTTTTGGTAGGGATTATCCTTTAAGACTTCCCTTATATCTGCCCCTATAATGGTAAAGAGCGGACTTTTTTCAGAGGTAATTTCTCGATCATCTACGGCCTGAATAATATTTTTGTCGTAACTCTTATTATCTCTATCCTTATCCAATTGTGTGTCCCTTTTTTTGACATAGACGTGTTCTCCGGTCGATGGACAATAAGTCCCATATTTTCGCTTGTAATTGGAGGGCTTTGAGAATATATTGGCGGCCCTATGGAGAATATCGAATTGATGTTTTCGCACAAAATCTATACAATAGGTGAGATTATAGAATAATGGAAAATCATTTTCCTTGGGGGATAATTGGACGGATGTTTCTATATAATTGGTGGTGGTTCCTTGCGAGTGATATTTGTATGCCTCTCCCAATATCTTTTCCATAATAATGCTTCACTAACAAATGTAAATTGTATTTTTACTGACTATATAAAATTTCGGAATGGAAAAAAATACCAGGTTCATTAATTTAGCTGGATCTACAATTATAGATGAATTAGGCGAAATTATTGTCGATAATGTTAATAATATCTCTGATGATGAACAAGACGGTGATTTTGAATTTAGGGATACCCTCAAACAGACCCCACCATTTTCAGAATTTCAAGTTAATATAGATCCAAACGATAGGGATATTTTGATGAAATACAATAAGCCGATATCAGACTTGCTAAAGAAATATAAGAATACTTTAAATCAACATAAACAATTTATGATATCCAAACAAACGAATTCACTGGGGTTTGTTAATACACTAATAATTAAATGTTTACATATAATAAAAAATGTCAAAATTGAAGATGAGGGGAGGAAATGGAACGTAATTAAAGAGGCTTTAGATATATTTATAAAGAAAATTACAAATACAATAACGACCACGAGGCGCCGGATTCGAATTCCCAATAAACAACTCGATATGTGTATAATGGCCGCTCTGTTAAAATTAAATGAATACTCGGTAGGAGATTTTCACTTTAATACTAAATTTATTCAATTTATTTTACAATTAGATGATCCCACCTTGACGCAACATTTAAAAAAAGTGAATTCCCCTTTTTTTATCATTCATAGTTCAAAATCCCATGTGGGGTTTTCGCAAGAAGACATGGATAATGCCATGAGATTATATCAAAATTTAGAGCAGTGTACACACCTACACCAAAAAACTCCTCGTAATTTCGGACTAGCCATAATGATGTACATACGGCCCGCCTCCAAAGCTAAGATTGCAAAATTGGGTAATATTTCTACCATAACCAATATATACAATCTCATTTGTAATTTTCTCGATGCGCAAAATAATTATCAACCTTTTTATTGTGATAGAGAGGTAAATTATACCAATAAAATTGAGACACAGAGAGTGTTTATTAAGGCACTATTTTCCAATTTTATACCCATCAATTATAAAACAAATATAAATCTGGCTCAAGAGGAACTTAGTTATTTAATACAAAATATTAATTTCAGAAAACGGATATGTCAAACCAATAGAGAATATAGTAAATTTTTTGACCCATTGGATAATAACTGTACCATTTATCCTAATATCCACAAATTGGGAAGGCAATTTATGTTTTAGGGCACACTGGCTCGGTGTTGGCCGAGACCAGCATTTCTAGTATAGCTATATATAACTATTACACCGTGTAGTATATTGTTTATTATGAGAAGTGTATTGGCAATTAATCGAAGTATTTCATCGGAGGGGGGTCCCTTACAAAATAATATATTTTGGTTAAAGAAAAGAACGTGTATAGTTATTGGGAGGAAACATATTACAAAGCTAGTTGCAATATATACAGACACATATATGGTATATATATAGTGTTGGGTTGGCCTCATAATGAGGTTTACGATAAGCCCACCATTGAAAAATATTATCGCAAGTAACGGAATGCCCATAGCCAATAGAGATCTTATGTTCCACCAAATATATCCGAATCCACTATTTTTATAGTCACTATAATCGATATGCAGATATTGGCAATCTGTGTCGGACATGGTGTTGATAAGCTTGGTGTCTATGGTGGTAGATATATTCATCCATGAAACACATCGCTTTTCACAAATTATATCATAATTGATGAAGTCAGACATGTGTACAAATACCGCTATTATAAATATAATTGGCAAAGAGTATGTTTTTGTTTTGTTTTTATTATTATTCATATATATAGGCATTTGGACCGCCATGAAGCGATCAATGGACATTAACAATATAATATATATCGAACACGACTGGAAGATGTAAAAACAGGTATTCGGAACATTATCTAGTAGTATTATCTGTGCGCGGGATGTTAGCCCACAACCATTGAGCGTGATTGATGTAAACACACCGAGTATCAGTAGGATATTGTCGCAGACCAGTAACACCAGCAGATTTCTGTAGGAAGGAAAAGGGGGTTTAGACAATACCTGCATATATGTGGTCATGTGATTGAGTGTGTTCTTGCCATACGAGACGAGTTTGGAATAGTAATAAATCTACGTCTCAATAGACAGACAGATGGACTCTTTCCCCCCCCGACCCATCTGGGAGGAGTTTTTTTTTCACCCCAGTATTTCTGTTATACGGAGCTGGAAAACCTGCATGCATATGTTCAGTCATGATTTTTACCAGTCTATGGTCTTTCTGCTGTATAGTAAGTCTACTAGCGTGATTAGCACCCACATTTGATTTAAAAAACAACTCGACTATATATGCCTCGGTAGCTTCTTGTAAAGCCTCTAGTGCATCTCTTCTTATCCTCATTATACCACTAAATTGATTTATATATTCTCGGACAAGTCGTATGAAGGCCGCTTTGGGAATAAGGAGGTCATAAGACCTCATATATTTATCTATTTCTTTCTGTGCGTGTTGTTTATTCCTTTTTTTTTGGCGCGGGTCTTTTTTGGGTGGGTCTTTTTTGCGCGGGGCTTTTTGTGCCATTGCTCTTTTAATTCCACCCATATTAGGGCGATGTAATTTATTAAAGGGTAATGGTTTCAGTTTCAGTTTTTGCTTCATAATATATATCCACTAATGTATGTATCTATAAATAAAAAATACTTACATATTAAGAGGTTTAGTTGTTATTAAATACAATCCGAGAGAGTTCACTGGCACACCTAATATTATTAGAAAGGGAATTATAACCCTATACGTGACCACAGACATTAACTCTACCCCGTTTAGATTCATTCTCTGGAATTTAGGGGTTGGTGGTATTATATATATATGCCTGAGAACTTAAAAAAACAGGTTCGGTTTGGGGCTACAAAAGTGTATCCGTTAGTGGCCTGGGATTTTGCATATCGAGCGGCGAGAGTCGGTATTTGGGAACAATATGCCCGAGATCGAGAACGGTTCACCCGGCGTATTGTTAACATGGAACCTATACTCTCTCGGGTATTTATAAACAACTATAACAACCCTTTAGCGGGTAAATGACTTTACCGGTGAAGCCTTTCTAGAGACTATACCAGAAATACTACCCAGAAATGTGTCCTGGATTCATCATCAAAGCGGAGTGTCATTAGGGCGGAAAGGAAACGCAACTAGTTTTCTGGTTAAATAAAAATGTATTATAAAACAAAATCATACCTATTTACATGGCACATATATGGAGCTGTGAGAAGTACGACTCTAAATAAAAAAAAAGGTCGTAACGAGGCGGTCAAACAATATACTGATGACCCCTTATCAGCCTTTAAATTCCCAAAGTGCCGAGTGGGTTTTTTGGAAATAGATCCCCAATGTCTGAGGGGTCAGGTGTATATCTTTCTCGAATGTGATTTTGCGGGGGGGTTGGTTTTGCGGATTTAACATCTTCCATACCTGTAGGTGAGATTCGTTCTCGGGGGTTGAAAGTTTTAGACACATGGGGTATGGTGGTGGCCAGAATCCGCTCACATCTTGATTTCAGCCCAATTCTGTCGTGTACACCAATGCCAATATAATTGTTATTCCGCCCAAACAATTTTATCAGTGTTGTGGCATTAATGGTGTATGCTATATCCGTCTTTATCTCATTAAATAATTCCATAAATTTATTATTATTTCTGATAATGTACATTTGTGTTTGGAGAGAGAGACTCAAGATACAGCACGTGATACCCTTACGTTTCAGAGGTTTTAATCGACCACCTATGAAACCCTGCATCTTTGACTGGAGGGCATTTATTAGCGATTGCATTTCAAATGTTTGGACCGCTACATAAAATTCCTCCAATGATGTAGGAGCCCAGTAAATGGTCTCTATGGTTGTTGCATCGTAAGCCTTTAATTCAAACATGGCCTCAGTCACATTAATATGGTCAAGTGAGGAGGAGGAGGTGGAGTTTCCAAAATAATTTTGAAAACTGTCATGTTTTATGGCATTCTTCATAAACTCTTCCTGAAAGTTGGTTAGATTCCTGAGACATATATTACTTAGGTGAATTTTTACATCTGTAATCGCAGATATCTTATTCATTATATGTTCATAGTCTATAGTATACACATTTTGATATATATCACCCGGCAAAATTAAATACAGTCTACACAGTGTCATTGCAGTGTCGTATTCAAAGGAGATATTAAATCCACCATTATTCAATGGAATATGGGCCACACCCCACAAGGGACTCGATTTGGCCAATAGTGTTCGCAGTTGACTTGCTAGATGTTGACCCCTTTGTCGGTCCACTTTGATGTCCATATTTCCGATAGCGATGATGGCTTTATATTCTTTACGACTAAGGGTTTCCTGTGTGAAACATGTGACACATTGTGTCACTCTTATGATACTATATATTAAATTTATAACACTATAAAGGTGTCTATGTGGAGAATCCTTAACCAGGACCGACCATATAAATGGGCAAGCTTGCATGACTGTGACACTATCTTGTATGTAGCGGAGACAACACACAGCACGCCGCCGTCGCTCCTAGCCCTTTCTGGAAAATGGATTTTTGTTGTTATTTGATTAAGAGAAATACACATTATTGCTCAAATTCATTTTCGTATAAAAAACAAGGACGTCAATATAAGGATACAATTTATTTGAAATGTATGGAGGTGAATTGTACAGCCACAGCAATAATAAAACATGGTTTACTCTATATACAAAAATGTCATACTTCACATTTTCCAACAAGCAGTCTGCAATTGCAGCCATTCATATTTAAATGTAATAATTGTAAAAACAAAAATAATAGATATAATAATGACACTTGTGAAGACTGTAAAAATATTTTAGAATTGAATAATATGATGAGAGATATTGAGGCTTCCATGTTACAATTCGGATGAGGGTTAATTTTGTTTACAATAAACTATATTTAACCAGAAACCTCATTTCTTTTCCACCTTGACTTTCTTTTGGTTCGATCGTTTATCTAAATTTTGAACTTGCATGAAACCCACTGGGCTGAGAGGTCTATGGCGGTAAAAATTTAGGCGACGGATCTCTCTTTCTCTTACCAATTTGACTGGGGGATGAGTAGTACCCATGGACGAGAACTTGGCCGACCCATATGTGACGTGACACGGGGAGCGGTAGACTTTTCTATAAAAAATTGTTTTTTATGTCTAGAAATGTATATAAATAGTGTAATTATTATATTAAAACAAAAAATGACTGAATACAATGACGATATTTTTCTTACGAATTTACTCGATGAACTCGACAAAGAAAGACAATTATTACCTCCACCACTAGAGTTTACACCACCACCACCACCACCACCTTATAACATAATAGTGACGGCGACCCCAACCACCACACCAACCACCACCACACCAACCACCACCACACCAACCACCACCGATACACAAAAGAAGGACTTACATAATGATTTTAAGGTTATTGAATCTGAAGAATATATACGTAATCTTAACGGAATGGTTATAGATAAAACGAAGACATTGAATTTATTAAAACATACAGTGGACTTATTGGGTGAATTTATCATAATATCAAATTCAAACAATGGCTTGGAAAATCTTCGAAATTTACATCTGGCTTCACCCATATTTGAAAAATTATGTGGTCAAAAAAATCCAATTCGTGAATCCAGTTCCCTGCTACGGGAATTTCAAGATTATATCGTGAGAACCGACGGCGAGATTGAGAAAACGATTCCGAAATCAAAGCCAAACCTGATAACCAATCTGAATACCCTGAAATATAACATGGGGGGTAATATAGATAGCCGGCTCAACGTATTTATATATAGTCACTTATCCATGGATGGACGAGCTATTAACGCTTCCAATTTGGACAAGCGTACATTACAATCTATGCAAGCATATTTAGAAATGGGACAAGATGTAAATTTTTCAATTAAAATTAAAAAAAGTCTAAATTATAATATTAACGAAGCAAATATTGTACCGCTATTTACAAGCATGCTCTGTTGGGAAGGTGTGATCCTTACGCACGCTTTTCAATTGGCAAAAATTCTAAAGTTAAAAACAGATAATCTGATTGTCTTGGAGAACGGAGGTTTTACCATGGAGAATATGTTAGACTTACTCTCCTTTATAATTGAAAAATGTACCGATAATCTGAATAATACAGATAATAAAGAATCACATATACCCGTTAAACGTGGTCGGGGCATTAAAAGAATGCGTGGGGAGCCTCCAAATAATATGACGAAACCTAAGCGAGATGTCAAGACAACACAAATTGATAATGGAAAAAAAACAAACGTCAACGATGATAAAATTACAATTTTTATTAAAAAGATTAAAACTATTTCACGAGAGATTGCTGAGAATGCCAAAGCTCCAACTGGTATATCCGAGTATATAGATATACTACTTAAAAGACCCAGACCGACAAATAATAGCAACTCGAGTATTATCGACATCTATAACAATTATGATAATATATTTCGTGTGGGGAATACAGTTTCTCGTAAATTATTTTCCTGTGTTGATCTCTTAATGAAAATTTGTCCACCATCACCCTCCACCATACCACACACCTCCCTTATTGAGTCAATGGTTAACTATTCCGTTAAATCTGAAGATATTGTTCCACTTTTTACCATTCTAATGGGTTGGGATCATATCACCCGCACGTATGCTAGTGCCGCCCTCCAATCTCTCTTTGGTCATTCCTCTACCATTGAGGTTATCCGAGAGGTTGGGTTAACAGTAGAAGATATTTTACAGATGTTTACATATATAGTAGAAATAAATCAAATAAATTTTCAAAAGAATCTACAGTAGTATTGAAATACATTACAGATAAAAAGACACCCTACCCCAACTCCTCACCAGAACAAAAAACAAAAGTTAGCCCTCTAGCGGGTAAATGTTAAAATTGAATAAAAAAATATAGATATATAAAGTTGTTTATTACCCCCAAACGCCTTCAATAATAGTTTTGTGTAGTTGGTATGGTAGAAGACTTTGACGCCATGGTCGATCTGTTGAGGGAGGTGCTCAGGCGGTTGTGGTCACCACAAAAAGTGACGTTTTCTCATCTTTGCATTACAAGTATTCTTTTTCATCATTGAATAAAATTCCACAAATTTAGGTTTAGCGGATATATGGTGAATATTTCATACGCTTCGTACACCAAGGTGAATTCCTTTATACTTTCCACAAACAATTCAGGTAACACCCGTGTATAGTGTGGGAGTTGTTCTGCAATATCTCTGACGGCCTTGTGATACTTCAACGTGGGAGCTTCTCGAAACGGATAATGAAGGCAATGTTCTTTCTACCCGTCACTCACCATAGGACTAGTATATTGCTTTCCTGTTGTATTCCTTGTATAGGTATATATTGAAAGAAGACGCAGGGGTGTGATGTGATGAAGATCAGGCCGTCCTCAGGGTGAAAGAAATGGTAGGGACACATCCAGAAACAATAGCTTATCCGGGACACTCGGGCTATATCGGATAAGAGGGCCACGTACAGGTCCCCCTACATTTTTGTATATAATAATAAAGCCGGTTTATCGTATCATAATCCATCCGGAAATCTTTCGGTTTATTCTTCTCTGAAGACAATGTCATGATTTTGAATTTGTCCTGTTTCATATATCCCATGTATTCATCTATATCCTCCACATCCATAAAAGAACCCAGCAAACATCCCAATAAGAATTGCGCACATATATTTCTGTCACGAATTAGAACTACTCGTCCGAAACATATAGTATACCACTACACCTACAGTGGTTTTCTCCAGGTTCCATTTTTAAGCTTCGCATACTAAGATGAATTCCTTTAGACTATCCACAAGAATTTTAGGTAACACCCCCATGTAAATTTTTCCATATTATCTTTTAACAGCCTCATGACAGAGGAACTTCAACATGGGAGTCGTGGGAGCTTCGCGAAATGTGACGGGAAAGTCTTGTAGTGAAGGATAACGACGGCTGTGTTCATTATAGTAGTCGATATGGTACCCATCTACAGTCAGTACACTGGTTTTAGGTGAATATCACACCCGTTAACTGTAGTAAGCACCATAGACTCGTATATTGGGATATGTATTGAAAGAAGGCGCGAAGATCAGACCGTCCAACTCTCGGCAGCTATATCTATGCCTCTTCTTTTAGAATTTGTTCTCTTCGTTGAAAAAACCCACATATGTAGAGTTAAGATAATCAGATACCGCTTTATCACGTGGTTCAAAAAAGGAAAACGTTGACTCTACCATTGGTTTAGTGCTATTGTCATTAACCGCCAAGACCCAATCCAAGAGTTGTAATTTATATATATAACATTCCACATCATAAAAAACATTATCGCCTTTTTCGGAAAATAATTTTTGGAATTGGGCTATTATTGGATCCGGGTTAAACAACTCTGTTATTGGGAATATATCTAGACCTTTACTTATTCTTATTATATTTCGCATAATCCACACAGCCATAGTGTGAGATTTGGCCTGAAGTGTTGGGTAGTACAATTTTACGAGGGGTAAATCGGGCAACACCAATAGCAGTATAAACAGATAGGACATGATTTGGATAGAACATTCGGAATGAGTTATGCCTCCATCTCCTCTATCTTTCATTACAGTTTCCAGGGCACAGTAAATGTAGCATTTGGCCGGGTAGATCTTCTCGGGGTTAATTTTTTTACTATTTGGACAGAAATTCTGAAATAGCATTGGTAAAGGGTTTCTTTTTGCTTCCTTATTTGAGTCATGTATCAATTGACAAATTTCAACACCCCGTTTTATTTTGGGGGGATAATTTTTTAAACAGTGCATGCACCCCGTCATATTTTGAACATGTCTAGTCATGAATTGTATAAACAGGGTATTTGGTAAGGTGGTGGTGGTGATAATGTCCGCCAATAAGAAAAGGGATGACCAGATGGGATAAAAATCCGGAACCCCCACTATTCTAATTGTATCGAATGTCAATAAACGTTTCTCTCGCCAAAGATATGTTTCAATATTTCCTGTGTTACCTTTGGTAAAAATGATTCGTTTTTGTGTAACAAGTGTGGCGTATTCGCTTTCTCTGATGACAGCATATATTTGTTCGCAAGTTTGGGTAGAGATTAAAGCCTCGTAAAAACAACCGTGAAATCTTAGCTTTCCGTGGGTGGTTGGACACTCTATTATATGATGAAGTATTTTAATGACGGGCCCGAAACCATTGTCCTTTTCTATATCGTGTATGAAGGTGTCAATTTCGCTGGATAGCCTATCTGCCAAATCCATTTGGTTGTAATTATGACATAAATAGTGGACCAGTGCATCACCAAAAAGACGAATAACAATAGAAATGCGGTGCATGGTAAAGGTGTAGGGTTGTGTTTTTGTCTTGGAAAGGAATCTTCTCTCGACCTCTGAGAACATGGAAAAGCTTCGATAGAGACAGATATTAAACGTATTCAAAAGAAATATCAAGGGGTAGTGTTTTACTAACTTAACGTGACCTATTGTGACAATTTGTTGGGGATCTATAATTACACAATGGGGTATATAGCTGTCGAGTGTATCGTTTTCATTCACAAAATTGCGTATGGTTCTTTTCTGACTGGTCTGTAAACTATTACAAATATCGTCTTCATTAAAATTTAAGAGGGGGGAATATATAGGTTCGGTAACTTTTCCCGCGAGGTACATTTTTATGAATGTCAGAGTGCAGTTACTTTTATAACTCTCGGAGTTGGGGTTCTCCCCTTCATTTCTTGGTTGGAGTAGAATATCTATCACTGACGACATAATGACCACAATCACCTGGTGTCAATTGGACGGTGACGGTTTATCACTATTACTAAATAATGTTGCATTTATTAAAGATACTATGGCAATATCACTAATTAATTACGGCATTCTATTTTTTTCCGTGACCAATTCAATCGAATTCAATCTCATCAAAAATGAATTCACAAGCATATTTTGGCAGATGAAGCTTAATAATTGTGAGAGTTTTGAAGCGAGACAAATGCCGTTATATTTTTCCATTAACGGTGACCGCATGTTAGCACTATTTGTACCATTAAAAGGGTGTACAAAATATTCGGCATTTATCTACTCACAATCGTTGCTGACAATGACAAGCCTAACCGTAAAAGGAGATTATAGAAATATTGATCAGATAATTGTTGTATTAAAGCCGAAAACGTCAGTTTGGATAAAAAGTGATGAACGTGTTTACATCACCACTTCCGTGCCGCAGTCGCGGATCCCACCAAGATTCGAGTGCCTAATTGAACCTAATACTCTAGTCCGTCTTGTAGAAGAAGATTCGTCAATTATATTATGTGAGGATATTTCGAAACATGAGGGTCAACTGGCATATTTGCTCCACTATCAGCGGGTGCTATTACCCCAATATATAAGTGAGACTAATTTGTTAAAGATTATACAAAAGTCATCCATCCCAGAATTAAAAATAATGGCTTTGCAGGCCAATCTAATTAAGTATGAACACGACAATCATCCATTTTCGTATACCTGTCATTTACTATACGATAAAAAAGATCAATCATATGAAATGACTTTAAATAGACTAACCGACTTGAAATTAAAATGTCATATATGTAAGAACGATCCATTTCGGGCATTTAATCATATCTCGAAAGAACTCATCCAAATTATTCCCAAATCGAATTTTAACCCCATTCAATGTATCGGAATCGAGTTTATATCGAACCCCTCTCCCTTGAATTTGAAATTTTATACAACCAGCCAAGGAAAATTTAAACGATGGGATGTACATATCTGTTGTTTACTTAATTTTTTACTATTGGAAGTGGAGTATATATTTTGTTTGTGGCCCCCGAGAGATATATATCAAAACCATCTGAAGTTGATACGGAATACCAGAAACGATTATCAGATTCTTCGTAGTTTTCTAGGTGTGTTGTGGCTTAACGATTTCAAGATTGTAAATCTGATTGTTAGATGAGGGTGGCCCCTCCCACATATGGGCGGGGTTAGGAGGCGGGTGCCTCTAGGTTTTTATGTGTATATAGTATATATATATATATTTGTACGTCATTTGCACCTGGTCCCTCTCGAACACCGCCTCAGCCTCCAACATCACCGTCATTTACACCTGGTCCCTCTCGAACACCGCCTCAGCCTCCCGACATCACCGTCATTTGCACCTCCGACATCACCTCAACCTCCGACATCACCGTCGTTTGCACCTAATGGTTCCATGTCCAGGGGTTGGTCTCCGACATCACCGCCTCAGCCTTCAACATCAGGTACATCACCGTCGTTTGCACCTGATGGTTCCAGGGTTGGTCTCCGACATCATCGCCTCAGTCGTTTTTGTCAATTATGGAGACACCTCAATCTCCTCCTCCTACCGAACCTTTTGAAGATGACCAGCCTCCACCACCAACTCCTCCTCCTACCGAACCTTTTGAAAACAACCAGCCTTTTACTTCCCAGTATTTATCATCTATTGAAAAAGACCAGCCTCCACCATCCACACCAAGTAAATCTCCAATAAATATTTATATTGGAACCACACCGATTGTTATCATAATTAATTCACAACAACCTCACAACAATATTGATATAAATATTGGCGAGAAGCCTATAGTAGCACCGACACCGCCCACCCCCTCATCCAACCCAAAAATGACACCCCAACAAGGAGATTGTTTGTGTCTGACAACCTCTAAACATACATCCACCAAGTATCATATTCAGGAAAAATGAGAAGTAAACGACGACATGATTGTTGCTTATATGAGAAGGATGAGGAATCGACAACATTATGGTCACCCGAGATGGTGTTACTGGTGTTTTTTGTTTAGTAAGTGAAACAGAGTCAGAAACTTGTCCTGGATTCTTCTAAGTTGTCTTCTTTATCCACATTAAAAAGAGGAGTCTAGGTGGAAAAGAAACGCGTTTTCTGTTTATTGTAACAAAAAATACCACACCATGCACACACGTGACGTAGGTGTGAATAGTATGGCTCTGAATAAAAAAAAGGGTCTTATATAATATTATAACCCCGAAGAGGCAACCTAAAGGGTTATGGGCGGGGTTATGCATAGAGTATATATATCCGTACCCATATCCACTAAAAGACACACTTATCTTACATCATGGAATCCTCACCAACACCACTGTCGCTTATACCTCTGCCTCCGACATCCCCTCGTTGTGAATCCAATCAATCTCAATCTTCGGGGCCACCTCCGACATCATTGTTGTTTTCACCTGGACCGTCTCGAACACCGCCAACATCACCATTGTTTTTACCAATTACGGAGACTCCTCAATTTCCGGATTCTCACCATTCTTCTCTCCCCCCACCAACTCCAACTCCTCCTCCTTCCGAACCTTTTGAAAATGACCAGCCTCCACCACCAACAACTACTACTCCTCCTCCTTCCGAACCTTTCGAAAATGACCAGCCTCCATCACCAACAACTCCTCCTCCTTACGAACCTTTCGAAAATGACCAGCCTCCACCACCAACAACTACTCCTCCTCCTCCTTACGAACCTTTCGAAAATGACCAGCCTCCATCACCAACAACTCCTTTCGAAAATGACCAGCCTTCTCCTTCCGAGTATTTATCATCTTTTGAAAATGACCAGCCGCCATCACCAACTAAACCTCCAATGAATATTTCTATTGGAACCGCACCGATTGTGTTAATAATTAATTCAACACAACCTCGCCCCAATATTTGTGTAAATATTGGTGAGAAGCCTGGAGCAGTACCGACACCGGCACTGGACCCAGTACCACCTTCCCCCTCCCCCAACCCGAAAATGACACCCCCATCAAAGAGATTTTTTGTGTCAACCTCTAAGCATCCACCCATATAATTATTACAATTCTGGATCTATTCAGAAAAAGACGAGACGTCAACGACAAAGAGCTAAGAGAAATATGAGGCGGCGACAAATGATGATAACAAGATATAATCAAGGATTTACGATAAATATATGTCGGCAACAAAATGATGGTTGTTTTAGAAATATGTGGAGGCGACAAAACTATGGATACATGATGATACCAAGATGTCCTAAATATTTGAGATATATGTGGAGGCGACAAAACTATGGTTACATGATGATACCAAGATATTCCGGCTTGGGGAATTGGCATGGATTTAATAATTGTTGCTTCGGGTATTGACATAACTTTTTAGTTCAATTTGATAAAGTCTGGCCATTCTATTACTGGAGATACTCCAGTCGTCCTTTTGTCTCTTTGAAGTAGATCCCATATCACGTATATATACATTTCTCACGCATATATATAAATAAATAGTTACTTTCTTTAGCGGGCAAATGGCCTTTATAGGGATATTTGTGGAAGGGTTGGAATACGAGTAGTATGGTTCCTACCAAAGCGGTAAAACAATAATGACCCCTATTGATGAGTTGTTTGCCCACCATAAATAAACATTTTTTAAGATGATAATATAGTATAATTAGGTATGAGGTATGATATATTAATATATCCCATATCCCTGCGTTGTATATCATATCCCTATCAAGATATGGTCAAAAAAATTATGGCCAAAAATATCAAAATTATACAAATTCTGAGATTTGAATTTACCCATGATGGTTGTATTGCGATATCCTTACCCCCAAGTTATAACACTCTAGTGTTATTATGTAAGATTCCCACCTTACCCAAATACCATTCAAATGTATTATTGTTTCCCTCGGCTAAAAAAGTCATAGTGAATGTACAAATTAGGGAAGAGGTTTACGTATTGGAGTCTTCTAAACTAAAAATAGTTATTCAGGGTCCGATTTATCGCGGTTATTTTCGGCAGGGTTATAGAAAGGATACTCCGAGTCTTTCGGCGCGGGATGTGTTTGTCTTGAACGATAATTGTACCGAAGATGTCGGTTTGGATGTCAGTGTCAGTATCGGGCGCGGAGCGGATACTTTTTGGGGGTCTCTGAAATTATTCCATTGTTCTAATCATGACAATTACACATGTTTATGTTCAGATTTAAAGTATATATATGTATTTTATATGTGTAACACCTGTAATATAAAAAGTTACAAAGAAAGCTGTGAAGTGTTTATAAAACCCACCATTCCCACCAATGGGGTTTGTTTTATTTTTTTTAATCATGAATTGTTGGAAAGTCGAGGTGGAGGGGATCTCATCCTCCAAGACGACCCACGAAAATCCTATTTTGCGAAACATGCCGTACTTTTTCCACAAAGAGGGGCGCGGGGTATAGGACTCAATATGACCATCCAGAATGTCAAGACTTGGTCCATTTTTACGGCCAATTTGAAGAGAATTTTGTTTGAACATGAGGGTATCGAATTCACCAAAGATTTTCTCTTTATAGAAAAAATACGACTTTTGGTGATTACCGTGGCGAATATTCCCGAGCGATATGCCATATTCGACGAGATTGTGTCATTTTTTTTTCTAAACAATCTCTGGAAGAGCTCTCGTTGTGGTAGGATCGCCGAAAGTATGCGACTCAATTGCTGCTCCATGGAAGGCCATACTCAATTCGAGTTGGATTGTTTTATATCCATCTGGAAACATATGTCGAGTGTTGGGTAATGATATCCGCCTCTTATGGTTTTATGTCAGACCCTTCTCGGTACTGAGTGAGTGTTCGGTGGTAAAAGAGCTATACCAGGAAGACCACCGACTCTGGACAAATTTATCCTCCATCACCAGTCTCGAAGAGCGGATAATTGCTCTAAAAACTATGGCAAGATTGTGGAGAAAAGATCCAGTGAGGATCACTATACCCATTCATAATTTTAAAGTGATTATTGTTGACGATAATGATACATGTGGTTGTCCTCGCCTGCGTAATGACATGGATAGATATAATTTTGATTTGGGTATGTATCCCATTGAGGATGATGATAAGAGTATCTATATTCTGAGGGAAGAGGGCTATTTGAATTCCTCCCTTGTATCAAAAAGCAGACGAAGTTTAATAAAAAAAAACCCGCCCTACCCTCATCCATCACAAAGGACGAACGTCTAATTAATTTTCTATATTTTCAATTAAAGAAATGTATTTATATTTTTACCTCGGAGGATGAGTATGCGAGGAGTATATTTGATAAATTTCTCGAAGATTATCGTAAGGGTGGCGATTTATCAGCCTTCGTGTCCGAGGAGGAGAGCATGAAAGCCACCGATTTTCCATCTACCCAGACTATCACCACCTTTCATATAATGAGATCGCACGAGGTATATTTTATTTCACATATTCTACTTAATTTTATTTTACATAGTGTTTTATCAAAGATAATATACATAGGTTCTTTACCAAACCTTCGTCATAATTTAGAAGAGAGTTCATCCATGCTTGATGTTGCATTGCAGAAGGCTATCCATTGCACTCATGGAGATATGATCAGGTCGGTGGATATTATCCTCGATTCAACCATCGAACCGAGACTTGGCAGTATAGTTCCCAATTTTTGGTTGATTAATTCAAATTTTCAAAGATGGGTGCGAATGATACATTTTATATATAATAAATTATATATAAATTATACATCGGAATTTAATTATTGGAATATATTATTGAAACGAAAAGAGGAATCTTTGAATCATATGAAATTACTGGTCAATGCCGAACATAAGATAAAAGACTATATACGAGATAGTTTAAGTCCCCAACAGGCACTGTATTTTACGTAACCTTTAAGTAGTGGATAAATAAATCACCCGGCTAGCATTATTTGGCCGCTTCGGGTTATATAAATACAACTCTTTTTTATTTAGAGTCGTACTATTCACATCTCCATCACATGCATTGTGGTGTAATTGTTTACAATATACTTTACCTAAAAAAACTTGTTTTATTTCCACCTTGACTCCTCTTTATAGTGTAGACGACAATGACAACGTAGATGAATCCAGGGAAAGTTTCTGGTGGTGGCAGCGTTATCTGTCTTCATCAGCGGTGGGTCAGTCTCGTCTTTTTTTGTAATTTTTCCAAGTTTTTGGGTCCAACTCTACACAAATGGCAATGTTCTTTCACCCGGGATCCACACCAATGATACAATGGTAATTTCAGCCGTACTCTTGGGGCCCGTCGTTTTTCCTTCTTCTTCTTGTGATGAAGGTGACGGTTCCGCATGGTTAGTCAACCGAAGCCCTCTATATAAATATATTTAAAATATGGTCAATATACTACAAAAAGCCAGTTGGTCACAGTGTTGTGAAACATTCCGCTAAAGCGTTCAAATTTCAACCCTATCGCAAATATCCCTGTCCGTTAAAATATGGTTATTTGGTTAGTAATATTATTATATATTTTATGTCTGATTAAAATATTAAATAATTATATATATCGGAATCCCATTACGTTTTTAAATAAAGATGTTAAATTTTTTTCTGATTCGATAATGGATTATTTTGACAATTTTGATTGTAGGAAGTCGGGAAGTATTCACGATGCTTTGATTTTACCCAATGCCTTGGTAATTAATAAAAATTATAATTTACGTCAAAATGATTTAGATGTATTGTGGAATCAACAAAAACAAAAAAATCCTCCTCCCTCTGAAGAGCCATTTATTGAGGGAATATGCACAAACCACAAAGCAATATTTATTAATATATGGGGGGATTTGGGTAATGAAAATGCATTTAAGAATAATATACAAAAGACCCTCTGTGGTTGCGAAAGGCACCAACATTTGCTCGCCTGTCCACCCCTGACAGAAGAGGCGGTGACCCATGGGAAATGCGGGTGACATTGGGTCGAGGAGAGACCATACTAAATATACCTCTACTGGGTATGAAACCCCTCATACATAAAGCCAAGAATATGGGAATGTTTTACCATTTGAATGCAATGGGGGAAATAGTTTTGTGTAATCCCTGCTCTCGATTACCGGACGGTCTATATGAGATCGACGATGTTCTCATTAACCTGTTAAGCGCTAAATAGCCCTAGGAGCTAGGGTAGTTATTTGTGTATTTCTGCAAAAATATTCGATCTCACAGAATTTTAAAAAAAGTATATCAATGTCTTGGAAATAACCAGCCACATCCGGCAATATATATATATCCACCCTAAAAAAATGTGGGTGTGGAGTTACGGTGGCTGCAAGTTGAAAAAAATGGCCTGATAGGCACGACATCCCCGAGCGAGCGAGTGTGTGTGAGTGAGCCAGGCGGGAGGAGAGAGAGAGAAGGTGGAGGCAAGAACGTGCGATTGATGAGAAGCAACGCTCTATATCTCGCCTAAAAAGCACCTTTATGGTTTCACCTGTTCATATTCATGAGTAAGGCAGCCCATGTGAATAATATACACTGATAAATGAAGCGCAGAGAGGCATACGGACGAATAATAGGCGAAATAAGAGTGGTGGATTGAGAAAGGTGGGTGGCGCGGGAGACAAAAGGGTCAGATTACAGTAAGTAGGTGAGATTAGCGTGGGTATATGGACAAATTTAGACCTTATAGACACTTTCTGTTGTCGTTGCTATAATGTAAACTACGATAAAGCTTCTTGGATGGCGCAGTATGTTAGAGTAACCCGATATATCATTACCATTTTTACGCACTATTTGCTTGCGTAACCTTGATGAAAGGTTATTTATTTACTTGTAAATTTCTTTACTGTTTGTTCGTAATGATAGAATATGTTAGGTTATGTAAAAGTATTATACATACAAAATACTTCGATATACACAAGTGTATCGAGGGTATATATATATTTTTTTTGTCAAGCATTCGTCTGCCCGAAAATACGTACGCACTAATCGCTGTCAGTATAGTGTGAGCGGTCATGGTCTAGTGGTTAGAGTGATGGACTGAGTGAGATGTAGGCCTAGAGACGTAGGCCTAGAGACGTGGGTTCGAAACCAGAGAGGTTATGGGGATATTTTTGGAGTGTTTATATCACTTGAAAATTTTTTTTTTTTACATACTTACGCCCTGCTATTCATAAAGTCGAAAACTTTGATGAATAGCAGAGCGTAAGTATGTTTTTTTGTCTTTATTTATTTGTTTTTTATTTGTTTTTTTTTTTGTTTTTTTGGTTTTTATTATTACAAAAGGTTGTTACAAAAGGTTAGTACATAAGTATAATATTACATAGGTATATATATATATAAATAAAACAAAATATTGCCTGGCTAATGACTGAAATAATAAATGAAAATATTGCTTGTATACAATAATATACTGTATATATATATATATATATATATATATATATATATATATATATATATATATATATATATATATATATAATATATATATATACAGTATATATCAAAACATATGAACTTATCCTACAACTATAATTTGTACATGTTATGATATTATCACGTTGGTCAGGTACGGGCAAGTAGGTAGGCAGGCAGGAGTTTTGAGATCACGTTGGTCAGGTACGGGCAGGTAGGTAGAGGTAGGTAGTGAGGTAGGTGGGTGGGGCAGGAGTTTGGCTGAGGCCGACACAGGTACCACTCCTAGTAGTACTTGAGTGAGTGGTAGTCCCTGAAGCACTCGCCCAAACACAACCCAACGTTGCATTCCTTGCACATTGATGTGACTCTACTTCTTTTTGGTGGATTTCTGGTGGAGTGGGCACAGACCTGGCACTGTACTTGCAGCCTCCGGGTGCCAGATAGCTCGGTGTGGATAGGGTAGTGTCTGTCATACCCATCAATGACTCTGTCTGGGAGGTTGACTGCACGGCGACCCCTGTGACCGGAGACTGGTTGGTGTTTTTCGAGGAGTTGATAGGCGACGTTGTAGATAAACTCCCTGAACTTGAGTTTTTTGTTCGGGGCCATGTCTTTTTTTACCAGCCACATGTTGTACGCGTTGAGCATCGTTATGTCAACAAAGTGAAGGAAAAGCTTGTGATACCACTTCACTGTTTTACGTAAACACTCAACGCCTGCAAGCTGGCAATCAGACTTGTCCACAAGGCGCATGTACTTCGTATAATCCACCACCATATCAGGTTTCTGGATAGACTTCTTGGTACGGTAGTGGAATTTACCAGAGTCCACTTGGGCACCTGTATGGACAGTCGAAAGCAGGTGGACTGGTCGCTTGTCGAGCCACTTGACCGCCAGAACTTTCCCCGACTTCTCAAGCTGTTTGTAGTGCTCTTTCTTCTTTCTTTTTGGTCGTTCCTGTCTGCGGAGCCTTTGTTCCTCTGCCAAGTCGTCATCAGAAGCGGTGTCACTGTGGGAGGGGTTGTCCAGTTCTATACGATTGCCTTGGAACTTAGGCATGAACTTCCTGTTAGTTCTGACAGTCCCACATGACCCCGTTTTGTTGTCGTGAAGGAACTGGCAGAGTGCAGGACTTGTATACCAATTGTCGGTGTACAACGTGTGCCCCTTGTTCAGGTAGGGCTCCAGCATCTTCTTCACAATGTGCCCTGACATGCCCAATGGGTCGTTGCCACCGACTTTTGGAATGTCTACATCAGTGCCGGTGTATACGATCATGTCGAGCACTATGCCACTTTCACAATCGCACAACACAAAAATCTTGATCCCGAACCTGTGTCTCTTCAAGGGGATGTACTGCTTGAACACCAGGCGTCCTTTGAAAAGCACGAGCGACTCATCAATCACCATGTTGGCAAAGGGGTAGAAGAATTTCCTGTACCTTTGCAACAACATGGTCAACACATCCCGAACTTTCCATATTCTATCAGCTTTGTTTGGATTATTATTGTCTGCGAAGTGCAAAAATCGCAGAAGCAAGAAAAATCTATCACGAGCCATATATTTCCGGAAAATTGGGGTGTTGATGATTGGGTCGTGCTTCCAATAATGCTCCATTACATGCTTCCTGCAGAGAGGCATGATGAGCAACAACGCAAAGAACACAAGGAGCTCAGGGACAGTCGTATCGACCCATGCACGAATTCTTGCTCTAGGAGATATCATATCAATTCTTTCCCTCACCCAGGTAAAATAGCCATTGGTTTGGGAAACGAGATGAGATAATACCTCCTGGTCAAAAAATGCACAGAAGAAGTCAGATTCGGTGGACTGGTCATTGCAGGGCCAGTCTGCTGTTGAACCAGCCACATTACCATTGAACTGGTGCAAATCTGGTTGGAAATGGGACCCTTCAGACCAGGCAAACGTATACGGCCGTGGGGGATCAGGATCAGCCCCTCCGTCAGCCACGTCGTCTGCACCTTCGTCGTCGTCAGACAGGTCTTGGTCATGGCTACGGTGCAGAAGTACATCGTCGTCTTCCGAATCCTCTGCACCTCCCTCATATCGGTCGTCTTCATTCTCCTCAGACTCGCTCCCACTATCACCACCCCAGCCATAGTTCCTGGGATCGAAGGCTTCCCCTTCTGCAGCGTCGTCGTCAGAGGAGTCCGGAGGGAAGAGGAGGGCGTCAAACTTAGATGGCGTTAGACCGGCTGTCACAACTCTACGAGGTCCTCCAGCAGGGGCATGGGTGGGCGTGGGTGGTGGAGCAGGGGCGTGGGCGTGCGTGGGCGGTGGTGCAGGGGCGGCCGTGGTGGGCAGTGGTGCAGCGGCGGCCGTGGTGGGTGGTGGTGGTGGTGGCGGTGGTGGTGGCGGTGGTGGCGGCAACGCGGGGGTGGTAGAGGCGGGAGGTGTCACCTTACTCCTCTTGAACTGATAAGGGTGACCTTTTCCCTTACCCTTCCTTCCAACTACCACCCCCGATGCTCCTGCATCCCCAGGACGGCCACTTGTACTTCCTGTGGTGGTGGTGGGCGCCGTGGGCGTCGTTGCTACAACAGTAGAGGCAGTAGTTGTTGTTGTAGCAGTTGTCAGAGCAAATGCTGAGGACAATGACCTCTTCACACTCCTCGTGCTTGTTGTTCGTGTCGTGCCTCTCCCACCTCGTGTCGTGCTTGTCCCAGCACGTGTAGGTCTTCTTGGCTGCACTGGCTCATCCTCCTCAGAAGTATATACGTAGGAGGGGTCCCTGGCACGTGTTCGTGTCCTGCCACGAGCACTAACACCGCCAGCAACAGGGTTGGGCGAGTCAACAGGGAGCGAGTCACGGGAGCGTGTAGGCTCCATAATGACTGAGAGCGTACTGTGTGTGTAGACTGCGTGGGGTGCGTGCGGCGGCTGGTGGTGGGTGGCATCGAGAGGTACCATGTCGCACTAAACGTGGCAGAATTTGTGACTCGCTAGACAGCGTGGCGCCGTTTTGGTACGCCTTTAAAAATCCTGCTTCCGTGAGGCCTATCGCGTTCGCTATAGAAAGCCTTCCGTGAGGCCTATCGCGCTTGCCGGGTTAACTTCCTATTCAAGCATAAAGAAAATCAGTTAACTTTTCCTTGGCCAGAACTTTTGACCACTAATCCCTTCTAACTCAAAAAGGGCCAGAACAAATGAGCTGCAAATGTTCACAACTCTTTCTGGGTTCGTTCTTCCCAAAGTGTAGATATATCAGCTTGAACTCTCTCTTATCAGCTTGAACTCTCTCTTATCATCTTGAACTCTCTTATCAGCTTGAACTCTCTCTTATCAGCTTGAACTCTCTCTTATCAGCTTGAACTCTCTCTTATCAGCTTGAACTCTCTCTTATCAGCTTGAACTCTCTCTCTTTCTTTGTTAGAGGTTGAGATCTGTACCCATTCATTGTTCTTATCTATCTCGTATAAACATTAGGTTATTCAGTGTGCAGTTGGGTCTGAGTACATGCTTAAGGGGAGGTATTTAGTTTGTTCCCTAGACCTCCATCAAGCTTAAAATTACACCCCCTTGAGTCCCTTTCAAGATAAATTTGTACATTTTTCGGTAGAAAAATTTCCCGGCCGAAGGCCGGTTCCTCTTAAATTACAGGCTCGCTATCGCTCGCCAGGATAAAATCGACACCTGAATTGCACGAAAGGTCTTAATATGGGGTGAAAGTTCTTAAAATCGCTAAACTAATGGGGCAAACGTTTTATAATATCAAAAGCAATGGGGCTAAACATGTGGGAGAAAGGGGTCAAGAAAAAAATCCCTCAAGTCGACATCTCCCCTTAAATTGATATCCAGTATTCGATAAATGGCTCTTACTCGTACGTAGGTCAGGTACATACCCTTAAGGGGAGATCTCCACTTGAGGGATTTTTTTCTTGACCCCTTTCTCCCTCATGTTTAGCCCCATTGCTTTTGATATTATAAAACGTTCGCCCCATTAGTTTGGCGATTTTAAGAACTTTCACCCCATAATAAGACCTTTCGTGCCATTCAGGTGTCGATTTTATCCTGGCGAGCGATAGCGATCCTGTAATTTAAAAGGAATTTTCTACCGAAAAATGTACAAATTTATCTTGAAAGGGACTCGAGGGGGTATAATTTTTAGCTTGATGGAGGTCTAGGGAACAAACTAAATACCTCCCCTTAAGGGGAGGTATTTAGTTTGTTCCCTACTTTTTCATCAAGCTTAAAATTACACCTAGATCCCCTTTCAAGATAAATTTGTAAATTTTTCGGTAAAAAAAATTCCAGGCCGGAGGTCGGTTGCTTTTAAATTACAGGCTCGCTATCGCTCGCCAGGAAAAAATCGACACCTTAACGGCACGAAAGGTCTTAAAACTGACAGAAATGGGGCAAAATGTCTTAAAATATCCAAACTACTACGGCGAAGGTCTTAAAATCTCAAAAGCAATGGGGCTAAACATGAGGGAGAAAGGGGTCCAGAAAAAATCCCTCGAGTGGATATCTCCCCTTAACTGCCTTGGTAGAATAATGGTTAGTGTGTAAGTTCTGTATGTGGTGTCCTGGGTTCGAATCCCCAGAGGATCATATGCTTGTTTTTATATCATTTGGGTGTTAGTTGTGTTAAGGGGAGATCTCCACTTGAGGGATTTTTTTCTTGACCCCTTTCTCCCTCATGGTTAGCCCCATTGCTTTTGATATTATAAGACGTTCGCCCCATTAGTTTGGCGATTTTAAGAACTTTCAACCCATTTCTGTCAATTTTAAGACCTTTCGTGCCATTTAGGTGTCGATTTTATCCTGGCGAGCGATAGCGAGCCTGTAATTTAAGAGGAACCGGCTTTCAGCCGGGACATTTTTCTACGGAAAAATGTACACATTTAACTTCAAAGGGGCTCAAGGGGGTGTAATCTTAAGCTTGATGGAGGTCTAGGGAACAAACTAAATACCTCCCCTTAAGAACGATATTGATTAATAATTGGTTAAGAGTTAATATTCCTGACTTAGTTTAAGTAGAACAGACTATAGTCGTTTTTATCGCCCAATGCCCAATATCTCTTTAATTGACTGCATACAGTTAAATCTCAATGCTCCCAATTTACATAAACAGACAAGTTCCCAACATTTAGGTAATTTACTGTGTTTAATTAGCATATTAGATAGGTTGCAGTTTGTTTCGCTTTTTTTTTTTTTTTAGAATGGTCTCTTTTTATCTTTTTGTTTTTTGGGAGGGAGAGAGAGAGAGAGAGAAAGAGTACAAAGGAAATCAAGCAACAACAGATCTAGTGACCCTTCTAGGCTTCTTGTCCTCCAAAACACTGAGGATCAAGTGTCCAAACAGTGGTTTAGAGTGGGTAAGGGAACATTGGAAAGGGAACTACTGCCCTAGAACTAATGTCCGTGGCAGGATTAGGAAGTTAGTAGGGGACAGATGGCTTAGTAACTGAGGGGGGGATAAAATAAAGTTATTAATTTACAAACGCAACCACGTGAAAGTGGTTGTGTAAGTGATGTATGTATGGGTGTGTGAAAGTGGTTGTGTAAGTGATATATGTATGGGTGTGTGAAAGTGGTTGTGTAAGTGATGTATGTAGTATGGGTGTGTGAAAGTGGTTGTGTAAGTGATATATGTATGGGTGTGTGAAAGTGGTTGTGTAAGTGATATAATTATGTAATATGGGTGTGTGAAAGTGGTTGTGTAAGTGATGTATGTAAGTGATGTATGTAGTATGGGTGTGTGAAAGTGGTTGTGTAAGTGATATAATTATGTAGTATGGGTGTGTGAAAGTGGTTGTGTAAGTGATGTATGTAGTATGGGTGTGTGAAAGTGGTTGTGTAAGTGATATAATTATGTAGTATGGGTGTGTGAAAGTGGTTGTGTAAGTGATGTATGTAGTATGGGTGTGAAAGTGGTTGTGTAAGTGATGTAATTATGTAGTATGGGTGTGTGAAAGTGGTTGTGTAAGTGATGTAATTATGTAGTATGGGTGTGTGAAAGTGGTTGTGTAAGTGATGTAATTATGTAGTATGGGTGTGTGTAAGTGATATAATTATGTAGTATGGGTGTGTGAAAGTGGTTGTGTAAGTGATATAATTATGTAGTATGGGTGTGTGAAAGTGGTTGTGTAAGTGATGTAATTATGTTGTATGGGTGTGTGAAAGTGGTTGTGTAAGTGATATAATT
This sequence comes from Lithodes maja, assembly GCA_037953745.1. Lineage (NCBI taxonomy): Eukaryota > Metazoa > Arthropoda > Malacostraca > Decapoda > Lithodidae > Lithodes > Lithodes maja. The sequence goes on from JBAKBP010003539.1 coordinate 28,563, forward strand.
ATGTAGTATGGGTGTGTGAAAGTGGTTGTGTAAGTGATATAATTATGTAGTATGGGTGTGTGAAAGTGGTTGTGTAAGTGATATAATTATGTAGTATGGGTGTGTGAAAGTGGTTGTGTAAGTGATGTAATTAGGTAGTATGGGTGTGTGAAAGTGGTTGTGTAAGTGATGTAATTATGTAGTATGGGTGTGTGAAAGTGGTTGTGTAAGTGATGTAATTATGTAGTATGGTGTGTGAAAGTGGTTGTGTAAGTGATGTAATTATGTAGTATGGGAAAGTGGTTGTGTAAGTGATATATGTATGGGTGTGTGAAAGTGGTTGTGTAAGTGATGTAATTATGTAGTATGGGTGTGTGAAAGTGGTTGTGTAAGTGATATATGTATGGGTGTGTGAAATTAAGTTACAAGCTTGATATTGCTCGCACATAAAACAAAATATCGACACCTGAATGGGGTGAAGTGTGTTATGGTCGCCAAACTAATGGGTTGAAACGTTTTTAAAAATTAAATGTAATGGAGCGAAACAGGGGAGAACAAGAAAGACCTCCCTCGGCCCAAATAGGATTAAGCCTGTATTAATAATATGTGTTATTATGTATGGTGTTATTTGTTCAATTTTGTGGTGTGAACAATAAACTGAACACTAATTTATGAGAGAGAGAGAGAGAGAGAGAATGAATTATATTTGTAACACACCACTTATTGTAATTAATAATACTATATATAAGAAACTTTGTGTGGATATAAGTCGAATGGTCAATAAATAGGGAAGGGGTCAACGGTCGGCCAGGACATTTTTCTTCCGAAAAATGTACAAATTTATCTTGAAAAGGGGTCAAGGGGGTGAAATTTTAAGATTGCTGGAGGAGTAGGAAACAAACTAAAAACCTCCCCTTAACCAAATTAGATATTTACCGATATTGACGGAAAACCGGCATTTTGGTAGTATAGATTTGATTGTTGGGTTTGTCAAAATGACTTTTTTTTTTTTTTTTTTTTTTTTTTTTTTTTTTTTAATAATAACACTATTCCCCCCCCCCCCCCCTTTTCAAGGTGAATTTGTACATTTTCCGACCGAAGTTCGTTTCCTCCTAAAATTTCAGGCTCGCTATGGCTCGCCAGGGTAAAATCGACACCTTAAGGTCCTAACATTGACAAAGAAATGGGGCGAAAGGTAAAATCGACAAAATAATAGAACGTCTTAAAATTTGATACTAATGGGGCTAAACATGAGAGGAAAGGGGGCCAGAAAAAAACAGCTTCCCCCCCCCCCCACACACTTTAAGAAGATAGTCACAAAATGGCCAATAAATATATACCGGTATATAATTATTTTAATTCATGTACAAATTTATCAGTTCCATAATGAAATTTAGTTTTTAGACTTTAAACTAGTCACAGCAGTAGACTTTAAACATTAGTCACACTGGTGGACTTTAAACATTAGTCACACTGGTGGACTTTAAACAACAGTCCCCCACACCAGTGTACTTTAAATTATTAGCCGATCACTCTCTGTAGTGGAAAGTTTTGAGAAATTTATCGGATAGCTCCGTAATCATGTTTTTAGCCTTCTGCTCGTGTTCTGCATGCACTTCGGTTAACTTTTGTTCATGGAGTTTCTCCTGGTTGTCTTTATAGTTTTCGAACACCGCTTTCTGTGTGCGCATATTCCGTCTATTTTCCTTCCTAAGCCACTTCAGTTCTCCTTGATGGCCTTTTTGTATGCGGTCTCCGTGGGCTTCCAGCTTGGCTTTATGGCCCTTAATCAACTTTATATTTTCTGCCTCGGCCGCTTCGTGTTTGCGGAGGAGACTATCGTACTGTTGACTCCAGTTCTCCAGCTCGCTGTTCATCAACGCCTTGTGGGTGTTTTCAAGAACTCTTTTATCTTCATTATGGCCGGCCACCTGCTTATTCAAGAGTCGCTCAAAAAGAGCCTTGTTTCTTGCCTGAACACTTCTGACGCTGTTATTCGCAACTTTTATTTTTTCCTTGTAGGCATTCTTATTGATTTTAAGGCTTTTGGCATGCCAATTTTTTAGATTCATAACTATATCAGAATGGCTACCCGCAAGAGCATCATAGCGTTTTTTATGTGTTCCCAATGTCCTAGCGTTTGAATCCTTATGATGCGCTTGTAATGTTCTGATATTTTAATTATATTTGCTGGCCTTATTTTAGTGTTCTGCAATGAGGTGATGAGCCTCCTCGAGCTATCTCTTTTGATTATCATTTACTTGAGATGCTTTTGCGAGGGTTTCCTGCAGATCACGAATGGTGGAGTCTTTTTATATTACCATTTCAAACAGTGTTTAGAGCACATTTTGGGCATCATTAACCTATAGGCCTAGATTACCTGTTGTCCCCCAGTCCCTCTCGCCTCCGAAGGTAGGGCTACCTGACAACGCGTCCTCCTTCAGATCTACCGAGGCATTGGTGGTCGCGGGGTCCTCCACGGTGTCCGGGCTTTCATAGACATCATCCCCCACCTCGCTAGTCTAAACCGCCCATTCGTGGAGGAGTTCGGGGTACTGAACCGCCCAATCGTGTAGCATATCTATCTGCTCTTGAGTAAACTATCCCCGCTTCATTCTCCTCACTATGTCCTTCCAATTCACGCCCATGACCTCCAACTCAGGTCTCAACCTTGCCTCCCTGTTAAACTTAAACCATTTAGCTTAGGCCTAAACCGCCCATTCGTGGAGGAGTTCGGGGTATTGAACCGCCCAATCGTGTAGCATATCTATCTGCTCTTGACTAAACTATCCCCGCTCCATTCTCCTCACTATGTCCTTCCAATTCACGCCCATGTCCCTCACCTCCGGCCTCAACCTTGCCTCCCTGTTAAACTTAAACCATTTATATTAGGCCACATCCTCCTTCAGGTCTACCCAGGCTTTGGTCGCAGACTCAGGCTCCTCCATGTTGTCGGGGCTTTCATAGCCGTCCGAATCCCCTCCCTCAGAGTCTTCCTCATTTATAGGGGCATCCCCCACCTCGCTAGTCTAAACCGCCCATTCGTGGAGGAGTTCGGGGTACTGAACCGCCCAATCGTGTAGCATATCTATCTGCTCTTGAGTAAAGTATCCCCGCTCCATTCTCCTCACTATGTCCTTCCAATTCACGCCCATGTCCCTCACCTCCGGCCTCAACCTTGCCTCCCTGTTAAACTTATGCCCCTTTCACACATACAGGACTCGGGCGCCGAATGCAGCAGAAAGCAACCGAGTAGCGACTCTGCTGCATGCGGCATCAAGTCGGCACCTATTCCTACCCATGCGGCTGTAGTCGTCTGTAGTCTGGTGAAGTCCGGGCAATGCGTGTCAAGTCGCGGTCCGCGACGAAAATGTTTGTCAGTTTTGAAATTTGGGCTAGACTTGAAATTTGTCTGGTGGATGCGGGGAGTAGTCTGCTCTAGTCGGCGCTAGTCGTACCAAGTCTTCTGTATGCGGCTGTAGTCCTTGTGTATGTCGGCTCGAATTGTGTTTCATGTGTAGCATAAAGACTACTGCCGCATACACCAGAGTACAGCCGCCGGACACGAGTACAACCGAAAAAGTCTGCTGAAGTCTGTTGAAGTCGTGTGCATAAATTTGCATAAATTTGCATAAAAAAATTAAAAATTATTAAAAAATATGAGTCATACGAGTACAACAGACAACAGCGGAATTCATCCGCATGCAGCCGCATACAGCAGACTCCAACCGCATTGACAGGAGTGCAGACGTATGACAACACCCGGAACCCAATGTGGCACAAGAGTCGAGCCAACTTGACCGGACAAGTAACCGACAACAGAAAACTCCAACCGACAACACAAAAGTCGAACCGAAAATAGCCGCATCCACCAGACAAGAAATACTAGACATTTTTCCCAACAGAACGGCAACACGGCCCCTATATAAAGGCCCCAGGCAGCGCACTCCCCAACAGTCTTCAATGAGAGCACCAACGACGCACACCTACCACCCTCACCCTCGCCGCGCCTCTACCCTGACCTCTACGCTCACCTATACCGCCTTTACACCATGCCTGGACCCAGTCGAACACCAAACTCCAGGAAGTCACAGAGTCCACAGAAAATCCAGAGGCAAGAAGACGACAACCGATTGGAAGACTTCTTTGGAGACGAGACCCAGATGAGTGAGGAGGAGAGCATGGAGATAATCCAGGACAGCCAGCCTCCACGCCAAACACCCCCCGCTGCCAAGCGGCAAGCACCGCCACCAGCTCCCGCCAAAACCAGCATGCTACCGCCAGGGAGCAGCCAGGACACCCAGGACACCCAGGACACCCAGGACACCCATGACATCGAGGAGATCGACATCGAGGCGGCTGACGAGGCCTCCCCAGATGCGATTATCTACGGCGTCAAATCCAAAAGAACAATAACGAGGGTAGTGTTGCGCCCCGAAGACGAGGTCGCCGTGATGGAGTGGTTGCGGGCACATACATTCATGTATGATAAGCAGGCCCGAGAATTCAAGGACTCTGACCGGAAGTGGCGCCTGTTTGAAAAGAAGGCCAAGACTCTGACCCCTCCAATAAAAGGTAAGTTTTCCCATATTGATACGTGAAATGTTATATTATTAATATTTACGTTGTTTAGCTGTGTTAGTACAAATTTGTATGTGTTGTGATGAATAGTGACACTGTTTAGCTGGGTAGATACCTGTAATATTGAGTGTTATATAGACATTGTTGTGTGATATATACGTTTCTATTATATGTGATTTTGTCTTGCAAACAGGTGCTCAGCTGAGGACCTGGTGCGACAACATCCGCTCCAGGTTTGGCAAGTTGACGGCAAAGAAGAGTGGTGCTGGGGCTGAAATACGGTACAGCGACCGTGATCAGTGGATCCTTGACCAGGGCAGTTTTTTCAGGGGGCACATTGTGCGAAACAAGCCTCGTAGCACCGGTAATGTGAGTGTTTATTATATATGTTATTCAAATTCAGCAATACTTATTTAATCATTTCCAATTATTCCATTTAGGCAGTGTTTATGTTACATTTTGCTGTCATGTTATGCATGCTTTGTGGTTTCAATGAAACAATCTCCATAGATTTTTTATTTTAATTAATAATTATTTATTAACATAATTGCAACACCAAACTCATACCCCCAAATGCCATTCATAACACTATAACACATCACAACTCACCACATTACAGTAAAAATATTACATCCGCCTTCCTCCGATAACACAGTTCATATACCAGGCCGCATCACAACATACCATTATAAAATAATTTTCTTGTTTTCACCCCAACAAACAGTTCCCACAGCATGCCTCATCCGACACCAACGACGATGCGCCTGAGCTGGACGACCCTGTACTCGACACCAGGACAGAGGCCGAGGACTCTGCGTCTGGGGCCTCCCAGCACAGCACAAGAACAGGCACCAAGCGGCAGAAGGCTTCAACCAGCTCCGCTGAAATAGAAGAGGTGAGAAAAATTATAGAAATGTGCATATGCAAAGAAATGAATGTAAGGTGTGGAAAGGTAAGACAAGTTATATAATGTTAAGAGTTGCTCTGGACTGCGAATGCGCCACTCCCACTGACACGGTAAGGCAAATATTGACATGCGCTACTAACTTCATTGATGATGTAAACTAAACATATTTTATTAACATGTACCTATTATGTAATATTCCTAATACATATCTTACAGAAATCTGGAATGCAGATGGAGATTTATGTTATTTATGAGTGTGCATTGCATAATTATCCTGACGCTGTCTGATAATAATCAACTTTTTGGACATCTCTCTTTATAGATACAGCAGACGGTGACCACCTTCCGCAAGGACATCACTGAACTCCGGGAAAGCGTGAAGACAGGAGGTGGACGCATCAAGCCTCATGTTTCCGCGTTCCTGGCCTACCTTGCGGAAGTCATGAATGAGTGGTCTGCCGATGACTGCAACACGGCTCAGCAGGAGATGACTACCTACGTGCTGCAGATGGACAAGATGGTGCGGCAACGGGCTTCGGGGGCAACTGCAACCCCAGCGAGTGCGGCACCACCCCCCGTCCAAACTCCACAACCCTCCGTCAGCGTCCAACTTGCGCCCCAGGTATACCAACAACGTGTGCCACAGCTGACTCCACACCTGGGCCAACCTCTTGGACCGGCCCCACAGTTTACGCCCACCTTGTGGGGCAGCTCCACCCCCACATATGGGACACACCTCGCGGTGCCCGCCACACCTGGGCGAAGTTTTCAGAGGCAACTCTTTGATGTGAGTCTCAACCTGGACTCCCCAAACCCAACACTACACACACCGCAGCACGAGGGGCAGTAGAGAATTTCCGTCCAATGTTAAGTTTAAAATAAAATTCTGTTGTGAATAATGTGTTTAGAATTCCAATCCCATATGCCAGTAATATGTTATAAAACAATAAATAATACTTATCTTTGCTGAAAATAGTATCTAGTAATAATACCCAAAAATATGTCCTTAAATAACATGGCAGTCAAATATTTACGACTTGACATTCATTCACAAAAGTGACTACTAAATAAAATATAGATGAATAAAATAGATGTTGAAAATATAGATGAATGTAATATATGTTTTCTAAAATTAATATACACTCATCATATACAAATGCCCGCGACGGCAATAACAAAGCAAGAAAGTAATAGCCTGATACGTATAAATATGAATATATAATAACAAAATATAAGTGACGCATGACAGTTACATAATAAATGACTGAATGTCATGGAAATACTGAATAATGAAATAATATGCGAAAGCAAATGACTGAAGACAAGTAAAAAGGAAAGTAATAATTATTAATAAGAAACGTATGAACATATCAAATTTGCAAATGATATGGACAATGGCACGCATGATTTAATTAGAAAGAGCTGCAAATTAGGTCAGTTAATATAACATTAAAATACACACAATCATCGTACCTTCATGAGTCACTGAAGCGGCTATCCTGCCAGCTCACACTGCCCCGGGTTGATGTGAAGTAGTCTGCCATGTAGCGACGCAACTCCTTTGCGTAATTAGTAGCCTGGTTTCCGGTCAGTGGCATGAGCGGCTCCAGCTGGTCACCATCCCTCCAAGACCCTGGCGTCACCCTGTGGGTGACTGGGTTCTCCCTGTCAAGGAAGCCAACGGGGTGGTGACTGGGGAAACGGCGACGGATGAGGTTGTGTAGGCAACAGCATGCCAGCACCACAGACTCCACTCTCTTGGGTTGCAGGGGAATGGTGGTCAGCAAACATCTGAACCTGGAAAATAGGGAGACACAAAACATGGTTATTATCAAATACATGCCTCTGCAAAGAGAATTAGTTAGCAATGCAAGTGTATAGCCTTATTAATGGCATTAACCCCACCAAAATTAAAAGATATTTACCTGTTAGCCAAGATGCCAAAGGCATTTTCCACCACCCGTCGAGCCCTGGACAACCGGTAGGAGAAGATCATCTGACCCATGTCCGTTGAGCGATGTGGGAATGGTTTGAGTAGCCAGGGTCGCATGGGGAATGCGTCGTCAGCTAACAGGAAGTAGGGCACAGGCCTGGCACCAGTGTGTAGGGGTTGAGGAGGCGGAAGTCCCAGGGTGTTGTTCTCCAGGCCGGCCCTGATAGGTGTCTGTGCAAAGACACCACCGTCAGACCCCGAACCAGTGGCACCCACATCGCAGTACAGGAACTTGTAGTCAGCATCCACAACTGCCATAAGCACAATAGAGTGGAATCCCTTGTAGTTATAGTAAAGGGACCCAGCATTGGCAGGGCAGCGAATGGCTATGTGCTTACCATCAATAGCACCAACGGCGTGTGGAAACTGCCAGCGTTCTTCGAAGAGGTCAGCACATTTCTTCCAATCTTCGGGGGTCTTGGGGCATGGCAGAATGAGAGGGTGGTATTCTTGGTAGATGGCCTCACAGGTGTCAGGAACCAGCAGTGAAATGCTGTTATGGGCGACGCGGAAATCATAGGAGAGTGTTTGATATGAATCACCAGTCGCCAGGTAGCGCAGGGTAATGGCGAGACGAAGGGCAGGGCTCAGGGATTTCCGCCAGAAGGTGTCCTGTCTCTCTATCCTGGGTGTTATCTTCTCCACCATTTCCCAGAACATGTCCACGTCCAACCTGGTGAAGTTTCTGAAGCTGCGGTGGTCTTCGCGCATGAACTCATGCATGATATTCTCGTAGTGGCCATACATTGGCCGCCGCAGGAGCCAGTTCCGCGTCCACACTGACCTCCTCTTCCTCCTTCGTTGTTTAATGGCTATTTTCAGAGCCAACAGATCAACCTGGAGAGTTAAATCCATGGACATGGTCGCCAGGTATATGTCTATATTTTGGCGCTGGGAGGGTGTAATGAATATGTGCGCATCCATGTTGTGTGGTAGAGTGTCACCGTAGCTGTTGACGTAACGGTGGAGTCGACTGTAATGATGTTCAGCCCTGCTAGACCGCCCCTTTTTATACATCCGCTGGCCACACAACTTATGTGTGTCGGCTTTATGCGGGTGTATGCGGTTCGACTCTGAAGTCGATCGGCTGTATTCTGGAGTCGATCGGCTGAAGTCTTATAGATGCGGGTGAAGTCGGCATGTAAAAATGACCGTTATTTTTTTTTTCGGTTCGAGTCTCAAGACTTCTCCGGAGTCAAGACGACAACGTCGGCTGTATGCGGCTGTAGTCTGGTGAAGTCCGTTGGATGCGGCATACCGAGCCAACTCCAAAAGTCGGGGGACAAAATCGCTACTCTGCTGTATTCGGCGCCCGAGTCCTGTATGTGTGAAGGGGGCATAAACCACTGCATTGACCCGGATGTTCCCCTCAATCCTAGCTATGCTTGGTGGAGTACATCAGTGGAGTACAAGGCCCAGAAATACCGTCTGTCCCGACGAATGGAGAAAACAATACTGCTGGTTGGAGACTAAACTCGAATCAACTCGACGCGTGTCTGAATGTGAACGATACTTTTCTCCCTATTTAGGTTGCGCCACATTTCCTACACCCGACTCGTGTCTGTCCCGAAGACTCGAATCAACTGGACTCGTCGGGCGAGTAGTCAGACCGTAGCGCCGAGTACAGATAGAGGCTCCTCCCCGTATACACGGCAGTGTAGGAAATGTGACCGTATAGATTGTTATGTGTAGGAGATATGCTGTATCTCTGTAGGAAATATGCCACTACACTAAAAACTGCTAAATTTGTAGATGTGACGTGTAGGAAATACGCAGTATACAGGGTGTAGGAAATGTGGCGTAGGAGATATGCTGTATCCTTGTAGGAAATATGTCACTACACTAAAAACTGTGTAGGAGATATGCAGTATATGTGTAGGAAATATGTCATTACTCTAAAAACTGCTAAATTTGTAGATGTGACGTGTAGGAAATAGGCAGTATACATGGTGTAGGAAATGTGGCACACCCCCACACTAACACTATCACCTCTATCAGCATTACCACCAACAAAATCCCTCACCAGCACTACCACTATCACCACCACAAGTCCCACCACCAAGCTCCATCATCGCCACTATCACCACCACCAAACTTCCTCCACCACCACCACCACCACCACCAGAGGATTGGCGGTGTCACCCCGCTATTCAGGTGACATCATTAGACCAACACCCGACAACTCACCAATGGGAATTTGTCTGGAATGATGGGAATGGAAGTGGTACGGGGGGTGGAAGGTTGGGTAGTGGTGATGGTGAGGGTGGTGGTAGTGGTAGGTTGGGGAGTGGTAGGGGTGGTGGTAGTGGTGGTGGTAGGTTGGGTAGTGGTGATGGTGGTGGTAGGTTGGGGAGTGGTAGGGGTGGTGGTAGGTTGGGGAGTGGTAGGTTGGGTAGTGGTAGGTTGGGGAGTGGTAGGGGTGGTTGTAGGTTGGGTATTGATGATGGTGGGGGTGGTAGGTTGGGGGGTGGTGGTAGTGGTAGGTTGGGAGTGGTAGGGGTGGTGGGGGTGGTGGTGGTAGGTTGGGTAGTGGTGATGGTGGTGGTGGTGGTGGTACGTTGGGTAGTGGTATTGGTGGTGGTAGATTGGGGAGTGGTAGGGGTGGTGGTGGTGGTGGTAGGTTGGGTAGTGGTGGTGGTGGTGGTAGGTTGGCGAGTGGTAGGGGTGGTGGTGGTAGGTTGGCTAGTGATGGTGGTGGTGGTAGGTTGGGTAGTGGTGGTGGAGGTGGTAGGTTGGGGAGTGGTAGGGTGGTGGTGGTGGTAGGTTGGGTAGTGGTGGTGGAGGTGGTAGGTTGGGGAGTGGTAGGGTGGTGGTGGTAGGTTGGGTAGTGGTGGTGGTAGGTTGGGTAGTGGTGGTGGTGGTGGTAGGTTTGGGAGTGGTAGGGGTGGTGGTGGTGTTAGGTTGGGTAGTGGTGGTAGGTTGGGTAGTGGTAGGTTGGGTAGTGGTGGTGGTAGGTTGGGTAGTGGTGATGGTGGTGGTGGTGGTAGGTTGGGTAGTGGTGGTGGTTGGTGGTAGGTTGGGTAGTGGTGGTGGTGGTAGTGGTAGGGGTGGTGGTAGGTTGGGTAGTGGTAGGTTGGGTAGTGGTGGTGGTAGGTTGGGTAGTGGTGATGGTGGTGGTAGGTTGGGTAGTGGTGGTGGTGGTGGTAGGTTGGGTAGTGGTGGTGGTGGTAGTGGTAGGGGTGGTGGTAGGTTGGGTAGTGGTGATGGTAGGTTGGGTAGTGGTGGTGGTGGTGGTAGGTTTGGGAGTGGTAGGGGTGGTGGTGGTGTTAGGTTGGGTAGTGGTGGTAGGTTGGGTAGTGGTAGGTTGGGTAGTGGTGATGGTGGTGGTGGTGGTGGTAAGTTGGGTAGTGGTGGTGGTGGTGGTAGGTTGGGTAGTGGTGGTGGTGGTGGTAGGTTGGGTAGTGGTGGTAGGTTGGGGAGTGGTAGGGGTGGTGGTGGTGGTAGGTTGGGTAGTGGTGATGTTGGTGGTTGGTTGGGTAGTGGTAGGGGCAAATAGTTAATGAGAAGATTCCATTTGGTCGGTATAGCTTCAAATACTAAAGGCAAAGATTTATGTCCCTGAGAGTACCGGTACTATACAATCTTACCACCAGAAAATACTGGGTTCGGATACTCAAAAGTTTTACGATGTTGCTATTGGTATCTCTCGCACGAATAATATTGAGCATTTTGGCAGCCATCTCTCTCTCTCTCTCTCTATATATATATATATATATATATATATACCGGTATATATATATATATATCTATATATATATCTATCTATTGCCTGACGCCATGATCCCCGAAGGGGTGGCCACGAACGAACCGCCCCCAAGCACCTCTGTCCCCAGTCAGTCGACGCCCCTCCTCCCAACCAGCACCGCCTTCATTCATATACTCCATCCTTCCACCTCTCCTTCGGTCTACCTCTCCCTCTCTGTCCTTCCACCTCGCTCTCGTACACCCTCTTAGTCATTCTCTCGCTTCCCATATGTTCCATATGGCCGAACCATCTCAAGTTGTTCCTTTTCACACTTTCCAGCACATCTACCTCCACACCACACCTCCTTCTTACTTCATCATTTGTCTGTCTATCCCTCCATGTAACTCTGCACGCACTTTTCAAGTAACTCATTTCCACTGCTCTCACTCTTGATCTGAGTCTCTCCACGAACGTCCATGTTTCGCTTCCATAAGTTAGTGTCGGGATTACCACACTGTCATGCAAGGACTTCTTCACTTCCATACTGACCACTCTATTTCTTGTTACTGCTTTCAACGTTCCTACAACCCTCTTCCCCTGTTGCACCCTCTCCCGCATTTCTTCATCCACAGTTCCATCTTTACTCAACACACTGCCCAGATACTTAAAAGAGCTGACGATCTCCATAGCCTGACCGTTCAACTTTAGCTCACACCTGTGACTTCACCCCTTTCGAAGACCATAACCTTGCTTTTCCCCGCATTTACCTTCAAATTCCGTTTTTCGCACACTGTTCCAAACTCATTTACCAGACCCTGCAACTCCTATTCATTATCGCTCATCAGAACTGTGTCATCCGCAAACAGCAGTATAGGCAGCTTCCACTCATTTCCCTCCCTTTTCAGCGATACACCAACATCCACGACTCTTCCTAGTATTTCTTTCATGACTCCATCCATATATACAGTAAACAACCATGGGAACATCACACACCCCTGTTTCAACCCAACACTCAGGTCAAAGAACTCGCTCTGCTCATTCTCCACACATACTGCCGCCTTTGCACCCTCATACATGCTCTTCACTGCTTTCAGCAACTTGCCATCTACGTATATATATATATATATATATATATATATATATATATTTATATATATATAATATATATATATATATGTTTGAGTATGCATAAATATTCCCAAATACCGAAAAGCACAAAACAAATTGAAATGCACGAGTACATCCAGGACACATTAAAACTGACTTATGCCCACCAGGGGGAAATACACCGACCCAAACTCCACAGTCCAGGGTGGAAAAAAAATGAAAACATAAATCCCTGAATGAAATGTGAAGACGATAATTGTAAAGTTGAGGCAGCAGGGTTTCCCGGAGGCCACACGAGGAACAACAACAAAATAATAATGGCACGAGGATTGGGGAGAGGGGAATGGTGGAAAGAATAGGAAGAGAGAGGGAGTGGGTGAGTGAAAGGTGGCTGGAGCGAGGGAGAGAGAGAGTGAGAGTGAGTGAGTGAAGGGTGGCTGAAGCAAGGGACAGAGAGAGAGAGAGAGAGAGAGAGAGAGTGGGAGAAAGTGAGTGAAAGGTGGCTGGAGTGAGGGACACAGAGAGAGAGAGAGAGAGAGAGAGAGAGAGGTTGGAAGAACAATTTACATAGCTTCAATCTTCACGCAGACTTTTCATTCCAAGCGAAGTTGTCTGGACTTAATTCTAGTAGAGATAAAACCCTAAATAGAAATAATGTATATAAGTACAACAAGGATAACAAAAAGGATCCGTCAGGTTGGAGTTAATCTAAATTTTCGGATAATTGTCTTCACTACCAAAAAATTGACATAGGATAGCCGACTCTACAGATTACAGATGCCCTTAAGGGACCCCACCTCGCTTTTGTTTATCTTTCTCTCCCTCTCTCTTTGGCTTGTATCCATTCGGCCCCATTTAGCCTACTGTTTTAAGACGTTTATCCCCATCTAGGTGTTTATATTTTCCGCAAGCCAGCATATATATATTTTTGTTTTTACAGCAAGCTAAATTTGTACATTTTTCGATAGAAAAATTTCTCCGGCGAAGCCGGATTTCTCCATACAATGCTGGCTCGCTATCGCTCGCCAGGAAGAATCGACACCTGGATGGGGATAAACTTCTTAAAACAGTTGGCTGAATGGGGCCGAATGGATACAAGCCAGGGAAAGGGAGTAAAGGAGAGAAAGATTTAAAAAAAAAACGGTGACCCCCTTTAACCAACATGGCCTCTTTTCTATTTTTTCTTATAATTTTCTTATATATTTTTTGTTTACATTTAATTTTTGCTAACATTTGACGATTTTATTTAGAATAATTTGTTTTTTATATCAATCAAATATGTAACATATATATCTCGATTATTAATTTGACTCCCACAGCTCCTTTCTAAGCTTAATAAATTAATATTTGAATAGCCAGAATAATACACTGAAAGAATTAACTCTATTTTATCCGTGGGAGATCTTTTGTGGATCTCACGTTTCGTTTCATTAGTTTGGATATTTGATGACGTTTCACCCATTACTTTGACGACAATAAGACGTTCACCCCATTACTTTGACGATGATATAACTTCACCCCATTCAGGTGTCGATGTTTTCTGGGCAAGCTATAGCGAGCCTGTAACTCAAAAGAAATCGGCCTTCGCTTGGGCCATTTTCCTATCGAAAAATGTACACATTTAATATGATGGGGTTCTGGGTAGCCATTTTTTAGTTAGAAGCAAGTCCGGGACGGCGTTCTTGGTACCTTACGGGACAAACTAAATTACATTGCTCGAAAAAGGCAAAGGCAAGCCAATTGAAACAAAAATAATAAATAGCAACAAGACATTGGAACGAGATAGTTCATATTTGTTTTCACCAACCCACCAATAAATTTACAAATAAACCTAACAAACGAAATCAGTGAAAGTAATGAATGCATGTGATACTCCAAGGACTCGAACCTATGATACGCTATCAAGACCAAGCGAGCACGGCACGAATCTATCCTGTACCAGTGAAGTCTTTATCATTATATTATAGCTATATTTAGAGGATGTGCAAGTTTAAGAAGGATCTGTGGTAGTAAAGAGGGGTAGGTGAGATAGTTCGAAGCCTGGTAATTGCTGGAGGCCCTTTTGAAACTGAAAAAAGTTGTCTAGTGGTGGCCAGTATAAGCAGTGGTAGCTAAAAGGGTTCAGTGAGATAGTTCGAAGCCTGTTCATTGCTGGAGGCCCTTTTGAAACTGAATAAAGTCGTCAAATAGTAGCAAGAGTACAGTTAAAAAGACGGCACCGGTACTCGAAGGGTTAAGGGGAGATGGGCCGCTTTTCTGGTCACCCTTCTCCCTCATGTTTAGCCCCATTAGTTTTCAGATGTTAAGATGTTTGCCTCATTACTTAGTCGATTTTAAGACCTTTCGCCCCATTTCTTCGTCAATATTTAGACCTTTCGTGCTATTTAGATGTTGATTTTTTCCCTGGCGAACGATAGTGAGCCTGTAATGTTGGAAGAGAAGGCCGGGACATTTTTCTACCGAAAAATGTACAAATTAATCTAGAAGGGGGATCTAATGGATGTTTTTTATAAAATTTTATGGAGGTCTAGGGAGGAAACCAGAAAAATAATGAATACATGCAAAAATCGCCCAAAAAGTGAACCATCTCCCCTTAATGTTGGAAGAGAGAGAGAGAGAGAGAGAGAGAGAGAGAGAGAGAGAGAGAGAGAGAGAGAGAGAGAGAGAGAGAGAGTACTATGAAACAATGTTGGAGCTTGACAAATACTGAATAATTCAAATCACGAAGAGTATATTGTATAGCTAATGCAAATATCAGATACTGGGAGTACCACGTTATAAGAGAACGTGAATATAACTTCTTTTATAATGAGAGAATCAATGCAGAAAACTTGCATTTAAAGTCATAGTATAGGTTTGTGTATATACAGTACATTAGATATATGTTAGTGTACACAAAGGTACTTAAAGGGGCGGAGGGGAAATATTAAAGGGGGTCACCGGCTTTTTATGTATTTGTTTATCTTGCTCTCCTTTTCCCTGGCTTGTATCCATTCGGCCCCATTCAGCCAACTGTTTTAAGACGTTTGTCACTATCCAGGTGTCGAGTTCTTTCTGGCAAGCGATAGCGAGCCAGCATTGTATGGAGAAATCCGGCTTCGCCGGAGCCATTTTTCGATAGAAAAATGTAAAAATTTAGCTTGTTGTCAAAACAAAAATATATATATGCTGGCTCGCTTAGGCTCGCCAGGAAAATATTGAAACCTGGATGGGGGTAAACGTCTTAAAACAGTATGCTGAATGGGGCCGAATGATACAAACCAAAGAGAGAGGGAGAGAAAGAGAACAAAAGCGAGGTGGGCTCCCTTAAGCAAACAAGGGAAATTACACAACACTGAAATTACACAACACTGAAATTACACAACACTGACATTGCAGTTAATCTTTACGAGTCAGAACAAGAAAAATCATCATAGCACGAGCATTTTTTTGTTGAATTTTGTTTTCATTTTTCATTTGACTCGAGTTAAATTGTTTGACGTAATTTAGAGTCATGTAGTGTTTCCAAAACCTAAGCATTCATGTGTGACCAAATTCTTTAAATAGTATATACACCACACACACACACACACATACACTTATAAGGTCCCTATATGTTGAATACTGTTAACCCTTTGAGTACCAGCGACGTGTGTGGGGTTTCTTTCTAGCTATATTTAGACGGTATTATGCAGCTTAGGAAGGATCTGTGGTAGTTAAATGGGTTCGTTGAGATAGTTTGAGGCCTTATAATTGCTAGAGGTCCTTCCTAAGCTGTATCAAATCGTCCAATAGCTGCCAGACTGTGATGAGAAGGACGTCCCTGGTACTCAATGGGTTATCATTTAACATTATGCTTTGTTACTTATGTTCCAGAATTGATATGGTAATCATTGAAAACAAAATTCCTTCCATTAGTTTGATATCAATTATTGTCATTGAATCTAAGAGACTGAAGCATATGTTTGGCATTATATTTCTTATTCTTGTATGTTCGTACTTAGTAGACAACGAAATTTTCTATGCTATGCTTGACTCGATTGTGGACTAATGTGACGCTCGGGATACTCTCATTGTCGTGGGGTACTTGAAGGCACTTACTGGCACTAACGGGGCTGGCTATGTGAACTGTGTGGGTCTTAAGGGGGGTCGCCGTTGTTTGTTTATCTTTCTCCTTTTCTCTCTTCCCCTGGCTTGTATCCATTCGGCCCCATTCAGCCAACTGTTTTAAGACGTTTATCCCAATCCAGGTGTCTATTTCTTTCCTGGCGAGCGATAGCAAGCCAGCATTGTATTGAGAAATCCGGCTTCCCAGAAGACATTTTTCTATCGACAAATTTACAAGATTAGCTTACTGCCAAAACAAAAATATATATTTACTGGTTCGCTACCGCTCGCCATGAAAATATTGACACCTGGATGGGGATAAACGTCTTAAAACAGTAGGTTGAATGGGGCCAAATGGATACAAGCCAAAGAGAGAGGGAGAGAAACAGAAAAAAAAGCGAGGTGGGCTCCCTTTATGGCTCCTGTAAGAGGAATGGCAATTATACGCTCTCTCTCTGAACTTTGTGAAGTCCAGGAAATTGAAGATAGTGGAATCTTGGTTCCAGAGACCAGACGTAATATAAAGTTGCCCACATTATTTTGTGTACACTCTGTGATATAATGCATGGAAGGACAAAAGCTATGATTGAATTCGAAGTTTAAGTGGTAATGTCAGTAGTTAAATCATGCGATCAAATAACGGTTTTATAGCAGATTATTCTTGTAAATCAATCACATTAATAATTCTACTTACATACATAGAATCATGGAGTGTATGCAATTTATGTGGCCTACTGTACATCGCTGGACTTGACATACATTCCAATGCTGGCAACGCTATGAAAGAGATTGGCCACACTCTCAGAAACACTCCTTCAGCAGCAGGTAGTATTTCACCAGCAGCCAGTACGTACTTCACCAGCAGCCAGACATTTGCCAGCAGCCAGTACTTCACCAGCAGCCAATATTTCACATGCAACCAGTACTTCACTATGAGGCAGGCCTTGAGCATTACCCTGTAGTTCACCATTAGCCAGTACTTCACCATGACCCAGTACTGCACCATGACCCAGTACTGCACCATGACCCAGTACTGCACCATGACCCAGTACTTCACCAGCAGCCAGTACTTCACCATAACCCAGTAATTCACCATGACCCAGTACTTCACCATGAGCCAGTACTTCACCATGACCCAGTACTTCACCGTGACCCAGTACTTCACCATGACCCAGTACTTCACCATAACCCATTACTTCACCAACAGTACTTCACCATGACCCAGTACTTCACCATTACCCAGTACTTGATATCAGTACTTGGTATACTCAACACGGCTTTCGTAAAAAACGTTCCTGTTTAACAAACCTCTTAGACTTCTTCCACGATATCTTCAACCTCTACGATGAGAGTAAAGCTGTAGATATTATATACCTTGATTTTCAAAAGGCCTTTGACAAAGTTCCCCACAAACGATTACTGCTAAAACTAAAAGCGCATGGAATACAAGACGGTGTGTTGAAATGGATAGAAAATTGGCTCAGCGACAGAAAGCAAAGAGTAGTCATAAACGGTAAGGCATCTAAATGGACCAATGTAAGTAGTGGGGTACCCCAGGGATCGGTACTAGGACCAATTATCTTTCTAATTTACATCAACGACATAGATGAGGGTCTCACCTGTACAGTCTCGAAATTTGCTGACGATACAAAAATTGCAAATAGCGTACTCTCAAAAGAACAAGTTGACGATATGCAACACAATCTAGATAAATTGTCATGTTGGGCCCAAATTTGGCAAATGAGTTTCAATGCGGATAAATGTAAAGTACTACATATCGGATACCTAAATGAGAAAGCAAACTATTCGATGAATGGCACTCAGCTTAAGAATGTAAACAAAGAAACCGATCTGGGAGTAACAATATCGAGTAACCTAAAACCGAGTCAACAATGTTCAGAAGTTGTTAAGAAGGCAAACAAAATAATTGGCTTTATAGGCAGGTCATTTGAGCATAAATCCAAAGATGTTATCCTAACCCTTTACAATTCCTTAGTCCGCCCTCTTCTGGAATACTGCGTTCAATCCTGGTGCCCTTATTACCAAAAAGATATAAACAAGCTAGAACGAGTTCAACGTAGAGTTACCAAAATGATACCTAGCCTAAAGAACAAACCATACGAAGAGCGTCTTAGAGAATTAAATCTATTTCCTTTAACCCAGCGCAGATTAAGAGGCGACTTAATTCAAGTGTTCAAAATCATCAAAGGCATCGACAATATGAACTGTAGTAAGTACTTCACTATCGACCAATCTAATTACACGCGGGGAAACGGTTGCAAAATTATTGGTAAATCTTTTAACTCACACGAATCTAAGAATTTCTTCTTCAATCGAGTTGTCAACTTGTGGAATGGGCTTCCCCGAGACGTTATAGACTGCAGCACCGTTGATTCATTTAAACTCCGCTTAGACAAATATCTCGCATCAAACCCGCGACTGACGGCGTTTGTAAATGAATAACTTTATTGTATACCCCCCTCAGTTACTAACCCATCTGTCCCCTACTAACTTCCTAATCCTGCCACGGACATTAGTTCTAGGGCAGTAGTTCCCTTTCCAATGTTCCCTTACCCACTCTAAACCACTGTTTGGACACTTGATCCTCAGTGTTTTGGAGGACAAGCAGCCTAGAAGGGTCACTAGATCTGTTGTTGCTTGATTTCCTTTGTACTCCTTTGTACTTCACCAGCAGCCAGTACTTCACCATGACCCTGTAGTACTTCATCATGAGCCAGTACTTCACCATGGCCCAGTACTTCACCATGACCCAGTACTCCACCATGACCCAGTACTCCACCATGACCCAGTACTCCACCATGACCCAGTACTCCACCATGACCCAGTACTTCACCATGACCCAGTACTTCACCATGACCCAGTACTTCACCAGCAGCCAATACTTCACCAGCAGCCAGTACTTCACCATGACCTAGTACTTCACCATGACCCAGTACTTCACCATCAGCCAGTACTTCACCAAGAGCCAGTACTTCACCAAGAGCCAGTACTTCACCAAGAGCCAGTACTTCACCATAAGCCAGTACTTCACCATGACCCAGTACTTCACCAGCAGCTAGTACTTCACCATGACCCTGTAGCACTTCACCATGACCCTGTAGTACTTCACCATGAGCCAGTACTTCACCATAACCCAGTACTTCACCATGACCCAGTACTTCACTATGACCCAGTACTTCATCATGGCCCAGTACTTCACCATGACCCAGTGCTTCACCATGACCCAGTACTTCACCATGACCCAGTACTTCACCATGACCCAGTACTTCACCACCAGTACTTCACCATACCCAGTACTTCACGGTGTATACTCTGGTGCCGGAGTAGAGTAAAGGGCCATCAGCGGAGTCATCACACACCTCGTTCCCCCGCGGCCCCGACCATCTTGATACTCCATCCATCGCCACGCTCAGGAGGACGTTAAGGGGGTACTGCTTGCTTTTTCGTCTATATATTTATTTACATATTTTTTTAGTTTCCTCGCTAGACCTCCATCAAGCTTATAAAAACACCCCGTAGACCCCCTTTCAAGATAAATGTGTATTTTTTTGGTAGAAAAATGCCCCGGCCAAAGGCCGGTTCCTTCTAAAATTAGAGGCTAGCTATCGCTCGCCAGGAAAAAATCGACATCTAAAGAGCACGAGAGGTCTTAATATTGACAAAAAAATGAGGCGAAAGGTCTCAACATCGCCAAACTAACGGAACGACCGTCTTAAACTTCAAAACTAATATGCTAAACATGAGGGAGAAGGGGAGCCCTAAAAAGCGAGTACTACCCCCTTAAAGTTTACTTGTTACCTACGAGGTCACTCCGGCGCTTATAATGTTTCTTTGCTTTATATCGCCGGGCTTTACAGGCACCCACTTTTTCACCAAACTATATCAGAACACAGACGTTAAATCCTTGCGAATACTCGTAAAACAAGCGAAAATTTCCAGTGACTATTTTGATCACATAATTCACTCAAGCTGTATGTACGTACATGCTCAGGCCCATACCCCACAGCTGGTGGTGGCTGACTCGAGACAGAGCCCGAATAGGGGGAACAAATTGCACACATCTAGGTCGCCCAGCAGAAGACCCAGACGTATTTTATTAACAAGAAAATATAGGATTTTGTGAGAAGATAGTTTATAATTAGTCTTAATCGATCATCTAGTACAAAGGAGTACAAAGGAAATCAAGCGACAGCAGATCCAGCGACCACCTTAACCCTTTCCGACATATTACACGATTTTGAGCCTATTATTAGGGATACTTTAAGGCGTTTGTTACCATCAGGGGTATTTAGAAACCTTTAGTTTAGTTACTTCAACCTCTGCAGTTGTCTTTGAGTTAGCTGTGGGCAGAAAACTAATTTTGGAGAGGTAATTATAAGAGTGAGAGAACTCTATTTCTTATTGCTAATCTGGCAACCTCTGCGTCATATGAGCGTGAAAGGGTTAAGGCTGCTTGCCCTTCAAAACATTGATGGGCAAGTGTCCAAACAGTAGTTTAGAGTAGGTAAGGGAAAAATGGAAAGGGAAGACTGCCCTGGGACAAATGTTCGTTGCAGGATTAGGAGATGATGGGAGTAATGGTTAGTGTTGCTAATTAAGCGTGTTATAGTATACACCTTGTTTTCTTGAGACTCTGACCATATTGTCAGTTCATTCACCTAAGTAGGACGTTAAAGTTTACTTGTTACATACGAGGCTATAAAACTTTAGGTATTATTAGGCTGGCTTTAGAGGCTCAATTTGTCTTACTCTACTAATCAGAAAACAGACGTTAATTTCAGACGTATCTTCAGAAGTCAGACACAATTTCTACCTTGGTAATCAGTAAACAGACACAAAGTCTCCGAGTTTCCGATTCCAATGTGATAAAGCCTCAAAATATTACGAGAACAAACTTGCTCATCGAAAATTGCTGGAAAAAGCGCTCATGTGACACCGGCTTAATGCCATCGACAATAAAGGGGTGGATTTGTTTAGGGAAAAGGACGAAAGTGCTAACCAAGCCTAATTCAAGAGCAACTGGCCTTCGGCCACGAAATTTTTCTATCTAAAAATTTACAAATTTATCATGAAGGTTTTTTTTTTTTTTTTTTTTTTATAGTTTGATGAAGGTCTAGGGAGGAAAGTTTAAATAGAATTTACAGATAAATAAATAAATATATAAATCCGCCCATCCCCCGGATTTATATACTTATTTATTTAACAGGGTTGTTGTTGTTGTTCCCCAGGCTGCCTGGCCGAACAGCCCCAAGGTCCTGAGCAAGGCCAAGGCCATAAACGAGCGCCCCCACAAAACCCTCCCTGCTTACCACTAATAAAGCCTGGGTGACCGAAGCCACTCTAAGGCAGGGAGCCGAGGAGGGCGCGGAAACGCCCGGGAAACCAAAGCTTCACCCAAAGCCCTGTGCCCCTCAGCAATTATGAAGGGAAAGTTGAGGGGCAAGGGAAAAATGTGACGCTTTGGCTCCCAATCTGCGAACTTTTAGGTTGGCAGTAGGGAGGTCAATCCACGGAAATGACGCAGGGTTAAATGAGATACCTTATGCCCATTGAATTCCTATAGATCAATCCTAAATAGTATAAAATCGTAAAATGGTAGCCAGAATATACTACTAAAAAGCGTCGTGATCCTCAAAGGGTTAATGAGGCGAAAATGTTGCGGCTCCAAAAGACCACCTATGATAAAAAAAATAGGGTTAATCTTGATACTCAACTTCAACCTTGTGTAAAGCGAGCGAAGCACCTTGACCACTATGATATAAAGAATTTAATCAACTTTATTCGATATATTTTTTTTCTTTTATGAGATGCAAGGGACTAATATTTGTGTTTCAACCTTGTGCTTTTAGTTATATGTGTTGTATTTTATGACATGCAAGGGACTCATTTTTTAACTATGTTATTAATTATGCATATTTTTTTATGATAAGCAAGGGACTAATTTGTTCATCAGCATAGCAAAACAGGCGCGCTCAAAAAAATCACAGTTCCGATATTTTGTGTCCGATTCGTTTGATTGAAGGTTAGATGTGGGCCACAATGACCATCCAAAATCTGGCCAAAGCTCACCATTGTCATCCTTACTCTTTATATCTGTTGATCTAGGATGGCGTCGTTGAGCAAATGTAAACCTGTGAACGGGCTCAATAATCACCTATGCTTCCTTTCAAACCAATTATCTCATAACTCGATTACAATGTCCACATCTGGGACCGCGGCTATTGTCTCTATTTAGTTATGTAACTTAACCCGTACAGGACCAGTGACGTCCTTTTCATTATATTCTGGCTACTACTAATCCATATGTATTCAGTTTAGGAAGGATCTCTAGCAATTATAAGGCTTCGAACTATCTCAACCAACCCTCTTAACTACCACATATCCTTTCTAAGCGGCAGAATATCGTGTAAATACTGTACAGCTGGAATACAACATAAACGCACGTCGCTGGTACTCAGAGGGTCAACAGGCAGATATCTAAGGCTTACCCCGCTAATTAAGGAGGTGTTACATGAGCGATACATCCGTCAATGTTTCGGCCAGTTGTTGTCTGGCAGCTTCAAATATAAGTTTCATTATAATTATACTCCCTAACATAATCTACCCTCGCTCTAGTTTCCCATTCCAATGCGAAAGAGCCTCAAAATGGTACGAGAAATAAAGCTTGCTTATCGTAACTTGCCGCCCGTGTAACATTGCCTTTACTATGGAACAATACCTATACATACGGGCTTCCTGAGCAGCCCTACACATATGTCGGTCAGTTCTAATTGAGCGTGTATACAGGTAGATGGTGTTAGGGATTATGTGAGCACCTGGGCTATATATGGAGATTGGAGAACCATTGAATTGTCGTACAGTCACGCTCAAAAGTCATGTCTCACCTAAAATGTATAGAGATCAGTATACAAATTGTGACACCTTTCTTCCTGTATCGTAATTTCTGCACTGGTTGGCTATTCCTAAATGATAGAAATAACATCTCGATTGCACAAGTGCTTTTTACGTTATGAGATTAATGACTGCTAATTTGACCTATTTTTCACTCATGACATAATGAATATATATTTATCTATTGAACTGATCACAGCTTGAAATAAAGGCATTGTTTATGTGCATAAAGAGCGTTTATTGATATTGTTTAGTGCAGCACCAAGTTGACATCATGTAAGTAGGCCACGACTTTTCAGCGTGACTGCACGATCATAGATACATCAAAAGTAGAATTATGAGGGCAAGGGAGGGGGGGGGGGGGGGAGGCTACTTTAAGAACTTTCGCTCCATCTCTTTGTAAATTTTTGAGACCTTTCGTGCCATTTAGGTGGTCCAACCTCGACTGAATTCATGTTTTGTAAAACAATTTTCCAGCTTCTATCGAAGTTAATCAGAAAGTAGTCTAGTATGCGGCAGAAGCAGAACTTGGTCTACTGTACAAAAAATGATATCGCTTCTATTTTCATTAACCCCTTGAGGATGATGACATTTTTGACAGTTTATTCTGGCTATCATTAAGCGATTCTATACAGTTTAGGAAGGAACTGTGGGAATTATAAGGGTAACAAAATTCTCAATTAACCCTCTGGCTTCCAGAATTTCTTTCTAATCTGAATAAAATCGTCTATTAATAGCAACAATTAATTAATTAATTAATTAATTAATTAAATTAAATTAATCGAGTTTAGGAGTAAAGTTGGTTGGTGGAGCGAACATAATAATAGCAACAAAACAGAAAAAATGCGTCATCGTATCTTGAAGGGTTAATTATATTACAGGACTGCATTATGTATTATCATAAATCGAGTATGCATATTAGTACACACAGCTGTAAAATTCTGGTATGTAGGATAATGGTAATGATTTGAACACATTTTAGAAACGCCCACTAATTTAGCATATATTATTAAACTCATTAAATATATGAATCGTAAATGTGTGCAATAAACCTGAAAACCCTTTTTTTTTTTTTTTTTTTTTTTTTAAACCCACTATATATATACTGTACTGCACACTTGAATTTTACAGTGTGTTGAACAGGTAGGCTTAACAATTATAGACAGGGAATTTCTACTGCCATTCTTGATCAGCAGAACAAGAAATAAAATATCTAAGAATCCTAATGATCTGTTCGTAGCCTCTATGAATTATATATCGCCCGGTGCAGAGAGACTAGAAGGTACAGCTGGGTTAAAAGACTGCGGAAACCCTAATGAAAACTACAGTAAATTCAAGATTAATTGACATAAATCAGAGAATATGACAAACACAAGCATATAACACCAGTTAAGGGGAGATTCTAATTAATTTGTCTATTTATTTACTTATATATTTATTATTGTTTTTAGTTTCCTTCCACGACCTCCATCGATGTTTATAAAAAGTACCCCCTTCAAAGTATATTTATGCCAAAAAAATGCCCCGGCCCCCTCCTCCTAAATTGCACTAGCACTATCACTCGCCAGGAACAAACCAACACCTAAATACAAAGGGAGGAAGACAAGCAACAACAAACCTAATGGTTCTTACTAGGCTGCTTGTAAAAAACAAAAACAAATATTACCAAGCTAATCGGGTAAATGTCTTAAAATCTCAAAACTAACGGGGCTAAGCCTGAGGGAGAAGGGGGTCCAGAACCCCTCCCCACCCCCCATAAAAAAAGGTGAATCCTCTTCAAATTATATAATCCCTTGTCTAGGTTGCCGAACTATTGAACCCGACTATACGTGTAAGTGGGTACTGGCACGCCCTGTCTACAAGTGTCACAGAGGTGTTGATTAATATTTCCAGGCTGTCGGGAAGCTGGTTGTTCCCCTCCGACTATACCCTGTTCCTAATAGGTAAGCCAGAAATCCTGAACCTTAACCCTTTCTGTACCGGCGATGTCTTTCGTATTTGATTTCCGCTACATTTAGACGATTTGATGAAGCTTAGGATGGATATGTGGTAGTTGAAATGATTAATTGAGATCATCTGTAGCCTTTTTTTAATGAGTAGACGTCCTTCCTAACCTGAATAAACCATCTAATTGTTTTGTTTTCTACGTGAGTGAGGGAGACAAAAGGCAGAACTGCCTGTACCGTAGTATTAGCGTGGTTTCAACTAAGCAAGCGCCATAACTCTCACGCGCTACGAGGCGCATAATAAGTTTATATTTGTCTGATATCAAAATACGAATATAAAGTTAAAGTTTTGTAGGTGGAACAGGATTTATTTACGGGATTGTACATATTTCCTTCACCAGGTTGTGAACATTTTTTGACTGCTCCATTGGTCATCTAATATTCTAGTCCATGCGAATTTTCCCTTGTCGACATCTGTTTCAAAAGTGGCATATATTCTGATGCACTATTTCGGTATGCAAAGGTAAAAGTGCTTCTCTAAATACTTTATATATATATATATATATATATATATATATATATATATATATATATATATATATATATAGTAAAACTCGCTAGGAAAATTGAAACAATGGAACACCAAGCTTTCGTCTATTCTCTCAAGACATCTTCAGGGTAATACAAGAAAACAGGGGGAGAGTGAGGCTTAAATACCCGTCCTAAATCATCTGTGAGTTGCTAACTAGCATATAAATACAAAAAGTGTTGCCAGCCTACTGCCTGTTGCCATATTTTTAGGAACATACTTAATTTATATACAACATATATGTACATAATTTTATATACATTGAAATGTGCCTAACAATACAATCTGATCATATATACAATTTGATACACCTCAATGAACTTGCAGATCCCTTTCAAACTGTTATCGTAACTTATGTAAATATGAAGACAACCTATACCTGTAGAAATACATATAATTACATATACATACACATATACATGCATACTGTATACACACATACATTACATACATACACATAAAAATTACATATATAAGAAAAATAGAAAAAGAAACAACAAATATGGGAGTCTGCAGAAAGCTGAAAGGTCACACAAGGCAGATCCTACCCATATCCAACCCTACTTATAAGGACGGGTTGGATAAGTAGGGTTGGATATGGGTAGGATCTGCCTTGTGTGACCTTTCAGCTTTCTGCAGACTCCCATATTTGTTGTTTCTTTTTCTATTTTTCTTATATATGTAATTTGTATGTGTATGTATGTAATGTATGTGTGTATACAGTATGCATGTATATGTGTATGTATATGTAATTATATGTATTTCTACAGGTATAGGTTGTCTTCATATTTACATAAGTTACGATAACAGTTTGAAAGGGATCTGCAAGTTCATTGAGGTGTATCAAATTGTATATATGATTAGATTGTATTGTTAGGCACATTTCAATGTATATATGTACATATAATTATGTTGTATATAAATTAAGTATGTTCCTAAAAATATGGCAACAGGCAGTAGGCTGGCAACACTTTTTGTATTTATATGCTAGTTAGCAACTCACAGATGATTTAGGACGGGTATTTAAGCCTCACTCTCCCCCTGTTTTCTTGTATTACCCTGAAGATGTCTTGAGAGAATAGACGAAAGCTTGGTGTTCCATTGTTTCAATTTGCCTAGCGAGTTTTACTACATAATTTGATCACACGTATTTGTGATTTTACCTCCATATATACAGTATATATATATATATATATATATATATAGAGAGAGAGAGAGAGAGAGAGAGAGAGAGAGATACGATATATATATCAAATCAATCTCAGGTAGTTTAT
The DNA here is from genome assembly GCA_037953745.1 of Lithodes maja. NCBI lineage: Eukaryota > Metazoa > Arthropoda > Malacostraca > Decapoda > Lithodidae > Lithodes > Lithodes maja. The sequence continues at coordinate 55,622 of JBAKBP010003539.1, forward strand.
TAAGTGCCATTTCTCTCCACCTTCGAGGAGATAGGATATTCAACAGCGCTGAAACAGCCAATAGAGACCATTACCCATCCTCTTTCTCAAAGGAGCGCTAGACGGTACCAATCACGGTTAGTACAAAATCCTTCACGCTTGAGAGGGCGTTAAGGGAGCCCACCTCGCTTTTTTCTTTTTCTTTTTCTCTCCCTCTCTCTTTGGCTTGTATCCATTCGCCCCCATGCAGCCTACTGTTTTAAGACTGTTACCCCAATCCAGGTGTCAATATTTTCCTGGCGAGCGGTAGCGAGCCACCATATATGTATTTTTGGTTTGACAGCAAGCTAAATTTGTACATTTTTCGATGGCAAAATTTCTCCGGCGAAGCCGGATTTCTCCATACAATGCTGGCTCACTATCGCTCGCCAGCAAAAAAATCGACACCTGCATGGGGATAAACGTCTTAAAACAGTTGGCTGAATGGCGCCGAATGAATACAAGCCAGAGAAAGAGAGAAAAGTAGAGAAAGCTAAAAAAAAGCCAGTGACCCGCCTTAACTCCCTACTCCAGGTTAGGAAGTCAAGCCCCTCTCCACAATAACAGCCAGCTGACCAGTCTCACCACAACTACCATCACCATCATCACCACTACTCTCACCACCACCACTACTCTCACCACCACCACTACTCTCACCACCACCACTACTCTAACCATAACCACCACCGCCATCATCACTACAAACATCATCACCACCACCACTAATGTCACCACCACTTTCCCCATAAACACCACATACATCACTACTCTCACCACGGCTCACCACAACCATCATCACCATCACCACTATCACCACCACCACCACCACAGCCACCATCACCACTACAGCCACCACCATCACCACCACCCAAACCACATCCACCACCATCACCACCACAGCCACCATCACCACAGCCACCACTATCACCACCACCACACGAAACATTCCCTCACACACCACCAAGAGCTTCTGGTTGTGGTAAAGTTTTAAGGAGACTCGATGTGGGCGTCAAACTGGGATTAACACACATAAGCTTCTGATACGTTCAGCCGGCCACAATACACACACACACACACACACACACACACAACCACATACACACACACACACACACAACCACATACACACACACACACACACACACACATACGCACACACACACACAACCACACATACACACACAACCACACACACACAACCACACACATACACGCACACACACACACACACACACACACACACACACACACACACACACACATAAACACATAAACATAAGCATACACACATATGAACACACTGGGATTAAGACATAATTATAAGCTGTTTGTTCGTCTAACCGGCCACAATAAGCATACAGGCTCGCACACATACACAAATATACTGTACATACATAAACTGTACAATATACTGTCCATACATAAACTGTACAATATACTGTACATACATAAACTGTACAATATACTGTATATACATAAACTGTACAATATACTGTACATACATAAACTGTACATACATAAACTGTACAATATACTGTACATACATAAACTGTACATACATAAACTGTACAATATACTGTATATACATAAACTGTACATACATAAACTGTACAATATACTGTACATACATAAACTGTACAATATACTGTACATACATAAACTGTACATACATAAACTGTACATACATAAACTGTACAATATACGGTACATACATAAACTGTACATACATAAACTGTACAATATACTGTACATACATAAACTGTACAATATACTGTACATACATAAACTGTACAATATACTGTACATACATAAACTGTACACAGCGTTGGTGGAGTGGAGATTGTGAATTGAGACTGAGACAGTGGTGATGTGGTTTCAAGGTGTTGAAGCTATAATGGGCCTTGAGAAGACAACCAGTTGCCGTAGTAACGAAGGTAAGACTGCAAAGGATCAGGTTACAACATTCATATGTCTCGTTGTTTCACTCGTAATCTAGGGTAAGACCTGACTTCATTATGTATAGTGATCGAATCTACAGGCTATAAGACTATGTCCAGTAGTAGAGATCGATTATAATGAAATAAGTAAATATTTATGACGGATGAATCCTCTACATCCCGATTCCACTACATCCTGTCTTAGAAAATCTTGCTATGCAAGAGCCACCACCATCGGTAGCAGAAATCCCGCAGATCACATTGTCCAATTTGGCTCTGTGAACAACTTCGGTCTTAGTGATCAATGTCGTGGAGGCAACCGTTTAGGAGGAGTAGTGGGTCAAAGATTCCAGAGATGACAAATCTCAACAGTGGAAATATGGCAGGTTCACTTTGTTCATTTTGGCTCTTCAAACAATTTTGGTTTTAATGTTCAAAGTCCTGGAGGCAGCCGTGTAGGTGTAGTGCGTCAAAGTTTCCGGAGACAAATACATACTGTATATGTGGTGCAGTTGGTAGTGCAGTTGGTGCAGTTGGTGGTGCAGTGCCACAGTTAGTAGCGGATATTCGACAGGATCACTGCGAACAACTTTGGTCTTATGGTTCACTGTCATGGAGACAGCCGTTTAGGAAGAGTCTTGCGTCAAAGGTTCCAGAGACGATAAAACTTTCTCAATTCAGCAAAATACAGCTCACTTCGTAGCGAAATGGGAAAAAGAAAATATGGCATATACAAACACTGGGATATACAGATAGGTTGTTGGTGTAGACAGCCGCCCACAATATAGCTTACACGTAAGCAAGCACATACACACACTGACACACACATACTGTATATACATACACGTAGACTCGCACATATTGGGATTACCAGACATAAGCTGATGGTGTACTGTGTAAAGCTGGCTGCACTAGACAGGGATACACACTTTCAGACAGACAGACAGAAGCACAGTATCGCGAGCAGACACATAGATATACACAAACAAACACACTCACATACATGCATACATCTCTCTCTCTCTCTCTCTCTCTCAGTAATCCTTTGAGTGCACCGGAACACACAAGTACACACACACACATACACACATACATACAGGTAACAGATTAAGGAGCACAGGGAATCATTAAGGTGAACACGAGAACAATCACGACTCACTAACTCTAATCTTACCTTCTGCTCTAAGTGGGAACGCGATGAAAGAAATAGGTAGTAAGAGGATTAGGGTTGAAATGGAAATGTGTGGGTTTCTCTGGGTGTGTATTATGTGTGTCTGTGTATGTGTTGGCTCTCTCTCTCTCTCTGTTTGTTGGAAAAGTGGCAGATACCTTTCAATGTAGAAAAATTTCTGGTGTTACAAATCGGCAATATTAATAATTTCTATGCATACGAAATGAAAGGCCAACATACATATACTTCAGCACTATTGAAAGACCTAGGGATACTAATATCTGAAAGCCTAAAATGTATCGATAATTGTGTAGTAGTTGCAACTAAGGCTAATTGAGAAATAGGCTTTATTAAGCGAAAAATTACTTATACAAAGGAAAATATTACAGTCCCATTACTCAGAAGTATGGTAAAGCCGCATTTTGAATGTGGTATATAATTTTGGTCCCCTTTTTCTAAATAAGGAAATCGGGAGAGTCGACGAGTCGGTACAGCGTAAAGAAATAAACTATACTGCGAAAGACTAAGGATATTAAATGTGTTGTCACTCAAACGTCGAAGATTGAGAGGTCAACTAATCGAGCGTTTCACGATAATAAGATTATTCGACAAAGTTGATACACATTTTTTTTTTTTTCAAAAGCCAATAATTTTAAAACACGCGAACACGGTACGAAATTAATAACTAGGGGGCAAACATATATGCTACAAAACATGTCGTCACCTTTATATAAGCGAATGGATTACATTGCCAGAGAGGTGGTGGAGAGCAATACACTTGACTTCTTCTAGAAGAGACTAGACTTATATCTAGAGGAGGATGGAGTGATATAGTATGTGTGTATAAGTATGAAAATGTATATGTAGGCCTATGTGTTTCTATGTATGTATACATATGTACAGGTATGTGTATACAGTATGTATATACAGTATATGCATACAATATGAGTATATACAGTATATATTGTTACGGCTGGATCGGCAATACATATTCGGGATTCTTGATCGTAGGACAGAAATGGCTTATGTGACAACGACACGCTCGATTCCAGTCCCAAATACTATATGCTCCAGACAACAAAAGCACCAACGCCCTACAGAGTTATCGTCTATGGTAACGAGGTACCTTAACTCGGCGAAAGTGTACAACAGGGGTAGGCTATGAGGCTAAACTCCCTCAGACATTTATAGGTTACGTTATTACTAAAGAAATGCAATACTCAAGAAAACTACGTTAATATTAAGCCTCTAATAATGTAGAATAGAAGCAGGCTAAAGGTATGACAGTGAAATGCTAAATGACAAATGTACACGCCTATTTGAAAGCGCGTGCACTAGAATAACTGTCCCCTACTAACATGCACTAGCATGTAGCATACAAGATGTTCATGATCCAGTAGATACCTAATAATACACATGGAAGGAACATAAATAGTAGTCACTTATTGTAATAATGAATCTATACTTGGAATAACTAAAAGGTTGCAGGCAACAGTACTGCGCCGGTAGCCTACTACCGCATAGGCTACTTCGCTTCTCTCACTCTGTCTCCCCTCTGAGTCCGTATGCGCCCTACGCAACAGAACTCCGGACACAGCAGCAAAACGACAGTGCAGTTAATTGATACATGAAAGTATTAATAGTGTTGTCTTGTGTGTGAGTAATGTGTACTGTAAAGTGTTACATACATAAACTTAAAGAGAGCTGCAATGCATAGTAAAATAAAGATATCACCCACTCATCATCCCCATGTGTTCTAGCTAGCAGGCCAAGTCACAGGAACAACGAGTCCCAGCACCGAAAGCGAGAACCCAGGAAAAGACTGCAGAGAACACAAGGACAGATAAATTACGTTACTCTACTATACCGGCACTACGAGCGAGCTGTAGTCTCTGGTACTACACTCGCTCCTGGCTCGGTAGGCAAATCAAGGCTAAGTCCTCGCCCCTCTACAGACAACTCCTGGGCATGGTCGGGCTCTTACACATGGCACTAGTCTAGTCACAAATTGGATGATGAGCTGGGCATATAACTCGTGAACATGTAGAACGTTCACCAACTATCCTCATCAAGAAGATCGCTGTTCACATTAACCCCTTAAATCTAATACATGTAAATATATGCTTGTCCTAAGAGTAATACGAGAGGTGAGTGCTGAAACTCCTTTAGGACCTCAAGGGAAGGTTATGCATTTAAATAGAGAGAAGAATGAAATGAGAGTAATGTCGTCAGAGAGAAAGAGTGCAACCGTGAGAAATTGGGAGAGAGGGCAAGGGATGTTAGAATCTCAAAGGTTCTAGGCAACCTGGTCATAGAGCACACAGCGAGCCTCCAGGCAATGTGCTGTACGACAACATGGGCAGCCCAGACAGCATAGGCAGGCGGCAATGTACTACCAACCCTGTCGCACCTAGCTATAAGCGCAGGGCTGCCAACCGGTCCATACGTCTGGCAACCACCCCCCCGGCAGCGTGGCGCACCGCTACCCTCTCGCTCTGAAGTCTAACTCACTCTCTCTCTCTGAATTCCTATCATCTCATCTATCAACTTCTCTATTGATACTACATATTAAATGGAAGGTCTCGACATGGCTTAAAACAAAACCCACCACTGGTTAGCAAATGACGAGACCTTTGCAGAGATACAAAGAACATAGTTATACGTTGTCACACTCAATATAAGCAGCCAGCATGGTACACGGTCCGTGACGGTACAGTGGAGTACCAAGGAGTACAATCAGGTTACGTTGCTACGCACTGGGTGCGTCACAGCCCCCCCAAGATTTTAGATAATCGACCTTAGAAGCATTATCAAAATCTGACAGGCAACCAACCGACCTGCTACCCTTAGCTGCCACTAATTGCAAAAGGTGCACAACAACTGAAGTGTGAATTATACATAAAACACAATATCGCATGCATCATGCTACAACAAGAAAGACTTACAAAACCAAAAAAAAAAATTCTCGTTTATTTTATTGTTTTTATAATCTTTTTGGACGGCGTTATGATAGCCTAATTTTACTCCTGCTCAACCCACACACCGTGCACGACTATCCTGGATCATCAACCCTTGATAGACAATCTGCTATCACGTTCTCACTCCCGGCAATATGCTGAATGTTGAGATTATACTCTTGGAGCATTAGGGACCACCTGGTCAACCGCATATTCCGATTGTGAAACTGATTTAGGAATTTCAAGGGATGATGGTCCGTATAAATCGTCACTACCGGGCCGTAGGCTGGAACATAAACTTCGAAATGTTTGAGCGACAAAACGATAGCAAGAAGCTCCTTCTCTATAGTCGAGTAATTCCTTTGTGCCGAATTAAACTTGCGAGAAAAGAAGCTCACTGGGTGTTCCAAGCCCTCGGAATCAGTCTGCAGTAACACTGCCCCGGCACCCACACCGCTGGCATCAGTCGCCAGCTGAAAACTCCTGGAGAAGTCTGGGGCTCTCAAAATCGGATGTGTACACAGCAGGTGCTTGACTAGGTCGAAAGCCCTCTGACACTCCGCAGCCCAACAGAACTTCACTGACTTCGACAGTAGATCAGTTAACGGTGCTAAGACAGTAGAGTATCCCCGGATGAAGCGCCTATAATAGCCTATCATACCTAGGAACCGCATGACCTGGCGCTTAGTGGTGGGCCTGGGAAACATATTGATAGCCTGTATCTTGCTCAGGGGGGGGCACACCCGGCCTAACCCGACCACGAAGCCAAGATACTGCACAGTAGCCTTTACAAACTCGCACTTCCTCAGGTTCACCACCAGCCCAGCATCGTGCAACTTCCCAAACAGGGTCTCTAAGTGCCTTAGGTGATTTTCAAAATTGTCATCATACACTATCACGTCATCAAGGTAGACCGTGCAGTTAGGGATTTCGTCACAAATATCGTTCATCAGGTTCTGAAACGTGGCAGGTGCGTTCTTAAGCCCATAAGGCATTACGTTACATTGGTAGGTCTTGCCATCTACCACAAAACCACAAACTTGCTTAGCTCGGTCCGACAGGGGTACTTGCCAGTAGCCTTTTACAAGATCAATTTTAGTAAGGTACTTTGCATTCCCTATCTTGTCCACGCTGTCGTCAACTCGAGGCAAAGGGTAAGGGTTGGTAGTGGTCAAGCCATTTAGCCTACGAAAATCTATGCAGAACCGCACCTTGCCGTCAGGTTTTGGCTGCAACGTGACGGGTGATGTCCACTTCACATAACCTTCAGTGATCATCCCTCTCTCAACCATGTACTTTAACTCCTCCCGTAAAGCTGGCAACTTTACCGGGGGCACACGGTAGGGCACTGACTTGAAGGGCACATTATCACCGACGTCCACGTCGTGCGTTACCTGAGTAGTGAGACCTGGGTGTTCGGCGAAAACAGAGGGGTATGACCTGAACAGGCCTAGGACAGCAGCACCCTGGTGCTCAGGCAGGTGACTTACAGCTTGCCTAGCCTCTTGTTCAGTATTCCCCGCCCACTGTTCCGCGGAAATGACACAGTCCCAGCTATCCTCCTCAGCAGCATGACTGTCCCCACCTCCTTCTCCACCCTGGCCGCTGCAGGCCAGCACAGGGACAGTGAGAGGCTCTGAGGGGCGTCTCACATACTCTTTCATGAGGTTAACATGACATAACTGATGTTTTTTCCTACGGTCAGGTGTTGCAACGAGATAATCAAGGTCGGACAGTTTCTTAGCCACCACATACGGCCCAATAAACTTGGCAGAAAGGGGGTGTCCAGGCAAAGGTAAAAGCAACATTACCTCCTGACCCACCGAAAACTCCCGAAGCTTCACCTTGGCGTCATACTGGTGCTTCATGACCGCCTGTGCATTAACCAAGTTATTACCTGCCGCTGCCATGCAACCTATAAGTCTCTCCCGGCTCTCAAGGATATATTTAAGTACAGACCCCGGCTTCTCTTCGCCCTCCCAGATCTCTTTCACCATACTTAAAGGTCCTCTCACATTATGGCCAAAGACTAGTTGATTTGGACTGAACCCCAGGCTCTCTCCTGGGACTTCACGTGCAGCGAACAGAACATACGGCAGACCCAAATCCCAATCAGTGTCATGTTCTGCACAGTAACAGCGTAGCATACTCTTCAGGGTCGAGTGCCACCGCTCCAAGACTCCCTGACTCTCGGGATGGTAGGCTGACGACACTACAGAACATATACCGTGCAACTGAAGGGTTTGCTTGAACAATTTGGATGTAAAATTGCTCCCCTGGTCTGACTGCACCTCACGTGGAAATCCATAACGGGAACAGAACAATAATAAGTTTTTAACAACTGCCTTTGCCGAGCCGTTTCTCATGGGGTATGCGTCCGGGTATCTCGTAGCCACATCCATGAGTGTCAACAGGAATTTATTGCCACTACTAGTAGGCGGGAAAGGGCCAACCAAATCTACTACAACTTTGCTGAACGGAGGCCCGGTGACAGGTATGGGAAACAAAGGTGCCTTCGGGATGGTCTGGTTAGGCTTCCCCGTTGTCTGGCAGGTCGCACACCCAGCCACCCATGCACAGACATCAGCCTTGACCCCAGGCCACCAGAAAAACCTGCCCAATGCCGCCAATGTTTTTGTTACCCCCAAATGACCCGCCACCGGCACATCATGCGCCAGACACAATAAGGACTCTCTATACTTATTTGGAACAACCACCTGGTCTACTACCCTCGCACCGCCCTCCCACTTCGATTTGGGGTCTAGAAATCTGCGGTACAATATCCTGTTGAGCCTAAAGAAATCTCCCGGCTTCGCATCCCCATCTTCCTCCAACTCTATGGCACCATTGCTATAACGAGCTAGGCTAGCGTCTTGCAGCTGCTGCTCACTAATGTCCCTGGGCGTCAATGCATCAAGATGGTTTTGTAATAAGACATTACCCCGGCTAGTAGGCTCTACTGCCTTAGTGGCTCTCGCTACAGCTCTTGCCTCACGCGAAGTCTTACCCAACTCTGCCTTGTTACACACCATATCTGGGCCAGAGTCAACTCCCGTGTTTATTATAGATCCAAGTACCGAATCACCGAGAAGTGCAGCAGAATCAATGTCCCTTTTCCTGCCCTTAGCAACCTTCTCCTGATCCTTCCTCCACTGTCCCCGAGGTTGAGTGCTAGGCTGTGCAGGAGCCGCAGAGCGAGATCGGGTTACCACACAGGCCATCTCATCCTGTTGGCACCTCCCAACCCATTCCCGATTCTCACCATCCACGTCGGCCGCCCTCTCGGCAACGACTAAGGGTGGAGTCCCGGAAGTGGGCACCGCAAAGTCGTTGCCGAGAAGAAGGTCGACGCCCTCAACTGGCAAACACTCAACGATCCCTACATCCAGCTCCCTGCACACCTCTCCCACTCTCAACTCCAACCTCACAAGTGGGTATGACCTCGTAGCATTTATACCCTGCACCACAACAACTCTGGCCGCATTTATCGGTTTCCCTGTGAAGTTCCTCAACAAAGTTTGCGAAGCCCCCGTATCCCTCAGCAAGTCAACCCTCCGTAGTTCACTCCCCCAGCTCACAAACCCGTGCCCCCGATGGCCACAGAAAGTGTCCCGGACAGGTGTCGAGCCTTCCGTACGCTTCTTTACCGCGTGTGCCTCAGCTGCTGACAACCTACCCCGGGCAGTTGCTGCAGCCTTCAGAGACACACCGATACTGTGAACCAATGACACCGGCTTAGCGGGAGTGTTACTAGGGCACTCACGTGAATAATGGCCTAGCTTCTGACATTTGTAACATTTCACATCCCCAATGGGCTTCTTCCCTTGTGCGGGCGAAGAAGGGGCCTGACCTTTAGTAAACGGGAGAGGCCTGTGTTTGTAGGTGTTATTAGGTGCAATGCATTTAGTGTGGTTATGTGTGTCATAGGATTTGTTATTATCAAAAACTCTGGTGGGTGGGGTATAGCGCCCCTTCTGCCCTGACTCAGCCCTCTGAGCGGCACCGCAACCACGAATCAATGATAATCTGAAGTCTGCCATCTTGGCAGCCTCCTCTACTGTCTTGGGACATTTTTCCTTAATGTTCAGCGTTAGATCGGTTCCAGTACATTTGTAAAACTGTTCCAGATAGAAAAGTTGCTTAATTTCCTCAGCCGACTCTGCGTGCTCGGACCGAAACCAGTTATTACATGCATCTGTTAAGTCCCGTGCGTGCTCCATAAAACTGACGTCGCTCTTCTTATTCACGCCACGGAACTTCAATCTATAAGTTTCGGGTTGCAGTTCGTAGGCCCGGAGCACAGCCTCCTTCACCAGTCCATACACTACACTCTCGTCCAGTGACAGTGCATCGTAGGCTTTCAACCCCTTACCCACTAGACGTGATGAAACTAATGCTGCCCATTTAACCTCCGGCCAGTCATACTCACGACACTTCTTTTCGAAACGAGCAAAAAACTCAGTCACTGCTGTCTCATCAAATGCGGGTACTAACTTAATTAAATGCGAAAGTGAGTCTGTAACCCGGTGCCCACCACCGAGATGACGCCCCGTGGTCTCTACTCTAGACTTCTCGACATCCATTTCAGCCTGGTACCTGGTTGCATCCTGATTGGCTTGGATTCTAGCAACCTCTATGCGTTCTATACTAGCCTGTTGTATCTGAGTCTCCTGCAGCTTAAACTTAGCTAGTTCTAGCTGAAATAACATCTCAGGAGACAAGCCTGGGGGGGGAGAGCACAAAATGGGGGATCCACACCGAGACGTGTTTACGGGTAAGCCAGCTTGCCCTTGAGAACCCTCCTGCTGCATCGTGCTAAGACTCGCTGGCTGAGGGCCCAGCTCAGGGGTAGAGTGGAATGGAGGCTTGGAGGGAACCCCCCAAGACCCCACTCCACCCACCGCCCCATCGCCATCACCCAACAAACATGCCACCAAATTCTTCTTGGGCCAACTGTCAGGACAGTCCCGCCCCAAAACCGTGGCTAAACAGCGAAGACCGTAACAATCAATAGCCTGCAGGCGCTGTTCGGTCAAAGGTGTCTGCAAAAATGCCCGGGCATCCCTCTCTCCACTTATAACACTCCCCTCCCTAAACATCTGTTGTACTTGCTGGTTACTAGGCTGTACCGTGTTATCCTCCCCCGTAAATGATGAGTCATTAGACATAGTGCTGGTTATACAATTGCTGTTCATAAAAAAAAAGAAGTGCTTATTACTAATTGCAGTCTCGACTCACAACATGTTAAAGATGCTTGAATGACTCTACTCTAGACACCCCCAACGAAACAATCTGCAAGTCCACCAATACAATAATGACACAATAAAAATTCCTCCAATATGCAAGAAAATTCTAGCCAGCTCTACTAGGTAGCATAGAATAGTTCTCCAAAAAACATGTGATAGGATACTACTGAATCTTGTGCAAGGTCGCCATTTTGTTACGGCTGGATCGGCAATACATATTCGGGATTCTTGATCGTAGGACAGAAATGGCTTATGTGACAACGACACGCTCGATTCCAGTCCCAAATACTATATGCTCCAGACAACAAAAGCACCAACGCCCTACAGAGTTATCGTCTATGGTAACGAGGTACCTTAACTCGGCGAAAGTGTACAACAGGGGTAGGCTATGAGGCTAAACTCCCTCAGACATTTATAGGTTACGTTATTACTAAAGAAATGCAATACTCAAGAAACTACGTTAATATTAAGCCTCTAATAATGTAGAATAGAAGCAGGCTAAAGGTATGACAGTGAAATGCTAAATGACAAATGTACACGCCTATTTGAAAGCGCGTGCACTAGAATAACTGTCCCCTACTAACATGCACTAGCATGTAGCATACAAGATGTTCATGATCCAGTAGATACCTAATAATACACATGGAAGGAACATAAATAGTAGTCACTTATTGTAATAATGAATCTATACTTGGAATAACTAAAAGGTTGCAGGCAACAGTACTGCGCCGGTAGCCTACTACCGCATAGGCTACTTCGCTTCTCTCACTCTGTCTCCCCTCTGAGTCCGTATGCGCCCTACGCAACAGAACTCCGGACACAGCAGCAAAACGACAGTGCAGTTAATTGATACATGAAAGTATTAATAGTGTTGTCTTGTGTGTGAGTAATGTGTACTGTAAAGTGTTACATACATAAACTTAAAGAGAGCTGCAATGCATAGTAAAATAAAGATATCACCCACTCATCATCCCCATGTGTTCTAGCTAGCAGGCCAAGTCACAGGAACAACGAGTCCCAGCACCGAAAGCGAGAACCCAGGAAAAGACTGCAGAGAACACAAGGACAGATAAATTACGTTACTCTACTATACCGGCACTACGAGCGAGCTGTAGTCTCTGGTACTACACTCGCTCCTGGCTCGGTAGGCAAATCAAGGCTAAGTCCTCGCCCCTCTACAGACAACTCCTGGGCATGGTCGGGCTCTTACACATGGCACTAGTCTAGTCACAAATTGGATGATGAGCTGGGCATATAACTCGTGAACATGTAGAACGTTCACCAACTATCCTCATCAAGAAGATCGCTGTTCACATTAACCCCTTAAATCTAATACATGTAAATATATGCTTGTCCTAAGAGTAATACGAGAGGTGAGTGCTGAAACTCCTTTAGGACCTCAAGGGAAGGTTATGCATTTAAATAGAGAGAAGAATGAAATGAGAGTAATGTCGTCAGAGAGAAAGAGTGCAACCGTGAGAAATTGGGAGAGAGGGCAAGGGATGTTAGAATCTCAAAGGTTCTAGGCAACCTGGTCATAGAGCACACAGCGAGCCTCCAGGCAATGTGCTGTACGACAACATGGGCAGCCCAGGCAGCATAGGCAGGCGGCAATGTACTACCAACCCTGTCGCACCTAGCTATAAGCGCAGGGCTGCCAACCGGTCCATACGTCTGGCAACCACCCCCCCCCCCGGCAGCGTGGCGCACCGCTACCCTCTCGCTCTGAAGTCTAACTCACTCTCTCTCTCTGAATTCCCACTGTCTTATCTATCAACTTCTCTATTGATACTACATATTAAATGGAAGGTCTCGACATGGCTTAAAACAAAACCCACCACTGGTTAGCAAATGACGAGACCTTTGCAGAGATACAAAGAACATAGTTATACGTTGTCACACTCAATATAAGCAGCCAGCATGGTACAACGTGGTACCGTGGTGGTACAGTGGAGTACCAAGGAGTACAATCAGGTTACGTTGCCACGCACTGGGTGCGTCACAATATATATACACAGTATACACACACACACACACACACACACCATTCAGGTGTCGATTTTTTTCTTCAAGGCGAGCGATAGCAAACCTGTAATTCAAAAGAAATCGGCCTTTGGCTGGGACACTTTTCTATCGAAAAAATTTCAAATTTAGCTTGAAGGGGGTCTGGATGGGCATTTGTTTAGTTTGAAAGAAGTCTGGAAAGGCGTTTTTGTTAGCCTATGGGACAAACTAAAATACATTGCTCGAAAATGGCCAAAACAAGTACAATCCTCAATAATAGTTGTACAAGATATCCTAATAATCTCTAAGCCGTCGGACCAGATAGTGTTAAGGTAGATCCAAGTTAGATATGTCAATGTAGGCGTGGTGTTCCCGTAGAGCTGTATGGTAGTTAATACCACGAAGATGATGCATGTAGTGAACAAGTGTATATTAGTGTGTCTTTGTTTTATGTGAATGAGGGAGACAAAAGGCGGAACTGTCTGTGACGAGTGCCTCCCCCAGAGTTGAAAGAGTGACAGGGCCAAACTCAAGGAATGTTCGAGCCAAATGCCTGGACACACGGAGTTTGAAGCAATTGAAGTCGTAGGATGATGGGAAGATGGATTGAGGGAAAGATTGGGAATATCGTTTCACTCTTGGGTTGGAGAGTTGCACAAAATAGGGGTGGGATTGTGTTGCAAGATGGGTGCTACATACTCTACGTAAAGGAGGTAGCATACATTGGGAGAGCTCTGAGGAACACTGATTATTGTAATAACGGTAGAATAGTGAGAAAGATGCAACATTGCAGCGAAGAGAGAAAGATTGCAGAGAATTGGTGAGTGGACGTGAGTTAATGAGACGAAAGGCTTTATTTTCTACTTTGTCAAGAAGTACTGTGTGAGAGGATTCTCCCCACACATGTGAACAATACTCAATACAAGGACGCACTGTTAGTGTGTGTCTGTATATCTGTCTAAAAGTGAGTTTGTCCGTCTGTCTATCTGATTATCTGTCTATCTATTTATTCTTATACTTTGTCTCCGTGCTGTGAGAGCCTCGATCCTGTTCCACCCGGGCTGAAGTCTATAATGCAACATGGAAGCAGGAAGAACCTTATTAGTTACGGAAGGTGTGTGTACAGTATGTGTGTTTGTGGTGGGGGTGTATATGTGTATGTGTGTTGGGGTGTGGGTGTGTCTGTGTGCGTTGGGTGTAGGTGTATATGTGTATGTGTACTTACTCTAGTTGTATTGCGGGAGTGAGCATGCTCGTTATTTCCCGCCTCCTATATGTGTAGGTGTTATATGTATCGTTGGAATGGCTGTGGATGTGTGTGTAGTCTGTATTTTTAGCCAATTGGCGACATCGGAAACGAAGGCTTAGGGTGGATCTGTATGGTACCATTCTCACTATAGACGGTACCGTCTCGCCCGAAGGCTTAGGTAGCCATCAGCTTAGGTGAACCATATGATACCCATCTCGCCTTGTACCATTTTTGCCAACCCCAGATGGGACGTCACAACGTCGTCCACTTATTCCAGGTACCTATTTACAGCTAGGTGAACCGAGGCTAACACATGAAAGGAGACAAGCCCAATTTGTCTCCGCCCGGCCGGGGGATTGAACCCCCGACCCCTCGTGTGTGAGACGAGAGCGCTACCTACTAGGCTACGGGCTGTATGTGTGGGTATATATGTGTGTGTGCGTGAGATAGAGAGAGTGTCTGTGTGTGTTTGGGTTGTAGGTGTATATGTGTGTCTGTGGGTGTGTATGTGCGATAGAGAGTGTCTGTGTATGTGTGTGTGTGTGTGTGTGTGTAGGAGTTTGATAGAAGTGATATTCCAGAGGGACTTTATTACACCTCTCAAATAATGTACAGTCACGCTCAATAATTCTCATACATACCTTCTTGTAACTGTTAAGGGGAGATGGCTCGTTTTTCCGGACCCTCTTCTCCCTCGTGTTTAGTCCCAATTGTTTTTAGATTTTAAGACGTTCGGCCCATTAGTTTGGCGATTTTAAGACTTTGCGCCCCATTTCTTTGTAAATATGCAGACCTTTCATGCCATTTAGGTGTCGATTTTTCTTGGCGAGCGACAGGGATCCTGAGATTTTAAGAGTAACCGGCCTTCGGTCGGTAAATCTTTATACCAAAAAATGTAAACAAATATCTTGAGGGGGGGGGGGGGGGTCCTAAGGGGTGTTTTTTACAGTTTGATGGAGGTCTGGGGACGAAACTAAAAAATATTAAGAAAATCTCCCCTTAAGGGCTGGATTGAATGTCATTATTATTTCTTTACCAACTTGTTTATTATAGGTAGGCCAGAAATTCCAGAAACTCAAAGAAGACTAGAGTAATCCAGCTAATATCGCTACCATTTGGGAAGAGTCAGCCGGGGAAGAGGGGAGGAAATGTGCTGTTCATTTGCTCCGGCCCTTTTTAGAGTAACAGAGGCTAGAGGTGATGGTTTCTGGCCTATCTATACTGAATGGACTGTAGTGTAGATTATTGGTATTTGGGAGATTGGGTCAGTCAGTTGTGAAGGGGGGTGACCTGCTTTTTGTTATTTCTGTCCTTTTCTCTCTTTCTCTGGCTTGTATCCATTCGGCGCCATTCAGCCAACTATTTTAAAACGTTTATCCCCATCTAGGTGTCGATTTCTTCCTGGCGAGCGATAGCCAGCCAGCATTATAATTTATGAAGAAATCCGGCTTCGCCGGAGACTTTTTCTCGAAAAATGTACAAATTTAGCCTGCTGTCAAACAAAAATAAAAAATATGCTGGCTCGCTACCGCTCACCAGTAAAAAATGTACACCTGGATGGGGATAAACGTCTTAAAACAGTAGGCTGAATGGGGCCAAATGGATACAGGCCAGAGAAAGATAGAAAATGACAGAACAAAAACAGATCACCCTCCTTAACCCATACAGTACCAGTGACGTCTTTTTCATCGAAATTCTGGCAACTATTAGACGATTTTATTCAGCTTAGGAAATACCTCTAGCAACAATAAGGCTGCAAACGTCTTCAACCAACCCTTTTTAACTACCACAGATCCTTCCTAAGCTGCATAATATCGTCTAAATACAGCTAAGATATAATATAAGACACGTCGCTGGTACTGAGAGGGTTAATAATGTACCAGCATCATTAACCCCGTCTGTGCCGGCGACGTCTTTGTTATATTAGTCTGTACCTTATATTTAGACAAGTGTGTGTGCTGCAGCTTAAGGGGAGTGACCTGTTTTTGTTCTGTCCTTTTCTATCTTTCTCTGGCCTGTATCCATTTGGCCCCATTCAGCCTACTGTTTTAAGACGTTTATCCCCATCCAGGTGTCAATTTTTTACTGGTGAGCGGTAGCGAGCCAGCATATTTTTTATTTTTGTTTGACAGCAGGCTAAATTTGTACATTTTTCGATAGAAAAATGTTTCCGGCGAAGCCGGATTTTTTCATATAATGCTGGCTCGCTATCGCTCGCCAGGAAGAAATCGACACCTAGATGGGGATAAACGTCTTAAAATAGTTGGCTGAATGGGGCCGAATGGATACAAGCCAGAGCAAAAGAGAAAAGGACAGAAATAACAAAAAAGCAGGTCACCCCCCTTAAGAAGGATCTGTGGTAGTAAGAAGGGTGACGTGAGACAGTTGGAAGTCTATAAATTGCTGGTGGCCCTTTGTAAGCTGAATAAAATCGTCTAATAGTAGTCAGAATATAAGGAAAATCGTCTAATAGTAGTCAGAATATAAGGAAAATCGTCTAATAGTAGTCAGAATACAAGGAAAATTGTCTAATAGTAGTCAGAATATAAGGAAAATCGTCTAATAGTAGTCAGAATATAAGGAAAATCGTCTAATAGTAGTCAGAATATAAGGAAAGGGAGGGACACAGTAGATAGATAGATAGATATAATAATCCTCTCAGAAAACACACCGGATGTTTACTACAGAGTGTGTTTACCTCATCATCTCCCCCTGTACGGTCGCACTAATAAGTCATGTCCCAGCTGTCATTACGTTTGGCTTGCTCTGTGCTGTATTAATGTCTGTCAGATGTTGAAGAGGGTAGGTAAGTGTAGGAACATGTTTGTATATTTCGCTCGATATGAAAAAATGAATCTTAAATATTGCTGATACCTATTATTGATCAAAACATACTTGGTGCCAAGACATCAGTTATTAGCGCCACTGTACACTCCAAGACATCTATCGTGGCCTTAACACTATTTGGTGCAACGTTTTCGGAGTTATTATGGTATTTTGTTTAATTATTATTGAGGTTTTTATTTGTTTTAGCCATTTTCGAACAATGTGTTTTTAGTTTACCCGCTAGACTTGGAAAAACTCCTCTCCAAACCCCCTTCAAACTAAAACAATTTCCCTCAGACCCCCTTCAAGCTAAATGTGTACATTTTTCGATAGAACATTTTCCCGGCCATAGGCCGGTTTCTCACAAATTGAGTGCTCGCTATCGCTCGCCCAGGAAAAATCGACCCCTTATTGGATTGAAGCATCATATAATCGCCAAACTAATGCGATGAAACGTCTTAAAATCTCCCAGCTAATGGAGTAAAACTGGGAGGCTCCAAATTGGCCCGCCCTGCACCTAATAGGGTTAAGGGGAGATTTCCACTTGAGACATGTTTTTCTGGACCCCTTTATCCCTCATGTTTAGCCCCATTGCTTTTGAGATTTTAAGACATTCGCCCTATTTGTTTGGCGATTTTATGAACTTTCGCCCCATTTATGTTAATCTTAAGATATTTCGTGCCATTTAGGTGTCGATTATTTCCTGGCGAGGATAGCGAGCCTGTAATTTAAGAGGGACCGGCCTTCGGCCGGGACAATTTTCTACCGAAAAATGTACACATTTTTCTTGAAAGGGGGTCTAGGGAGTGTCATTTTAAGCTTAATGGAGGTCTAGGGAACAAACTAAAAAACCTCCCCTTAAGGGACCCATAGCCGGTTGTTGTTTTAAGCTAGCGAGAAATGGACTCATCCCCATCTTAAGGGAGGATTTTAGTTTACTCCCTAGACCTCTATCAAGCTTAAAAAAATACTCCCTAGACTCCCCTTCAAGACAAATGTGTACATTTTTCGATAGCAACATATTCAGGCCGAAGGTCGGTTGTGTAGGCTATATTTTTCCATAGAAATAAGTCTCAGCCTCTTAAATTACAGGATCGCTATGGCTCGCCAAGCAAAAATAGATACCTAAATGGCACGAAAGGTTTCAAAATTGATAAAGAAATGAGACGAAAGGCCTTGCAATCGTCAAGCTAATGGGACGAAATGTCTTTAAATATCTAAACTAAGGGGGCTAAGTATGAGGGAGAATGGGGTCCAGAAGAAAAAAAAAAATTAAGGTTTAAACTCCAGTAATTATGATTATGTATTTGTTTATTTGTTACCAATTCTGAAGAACCGCTCCCGAAATATCTAAATATCTAAAATATCAATAAATATCAATCCGTAACTTATACAGTACAATGTATCTGAACACAACTTCAGGCATTAGGACAATACCGTACAATACGAAGGCTCAAGTTTAACCCTATTTGCTCTGAGGGTGTGTGGGGGGCGGGGGGGGGGGGGGGGGGCTTTTGGACCCTCCCTGCTTCTCTCCATTCGTTTTTTCTATCGAAAATGTACACATTAATCTGCCCACCCACTGTCTGGGTGGGCAGTTTTTTTTTGTAGTGTGAAGGAAGTCTGGGAAGGCGTTTTTTGTTAGCCTAAGTGGCAAACTAAAAAAATACGTTACTCAAAAATGGCCAAAACAAGCCCAAGTCCTCAATAAGAATTAAACAAAATATCCTAATAGCCCCCCCCCCCCGTAGGATCAGATAATGTTACGGACCAAAATTGAACAATAACCGGGTAAAATCTTAAGGGGAGGTTTCTAGTGTGTTGCTTAGACCTCCATCAAGCTTAAAATTACATCCCCTAGACCCCCTTTCAAAATAAATATGTACATTTTTCGGTAGAAAAATGTCCCGGCCGAAGGCCGATTCCTCTTAAGTTACAGGCTCGCTATCGCTCGCCAGGAAAAAATCGACACCTAAATAGCACGAAAGGTCTTAAAATTGACAGAAATGGGGCGAAAGTTATTACAATCGCCAAACTAATGGGGCAAACGTCTTAAAATTTCAAAAGCAATGGGGCTAAACATGAGGGAGAAGGAAGTTCGAAAAACAAATCCCTCAAGTGGAAACATCCCCTTAACTGACATGTCCACCCTGACCCCTTTGTAGCAAAATTTTTAAAGGTTTCGATAAAACAATATCCCAGCCGAAGACTGATTTCTTCTAAGCTATCGGCTCGCTATGACTCGCCAAAAAAATGGGGTGAACCATCTTATTACCGCCGAACTAATGGGGTGAAATGTCTTAAATTTCCAAACTACTGGATTGAAACAGGGTGATCCAAAAAGACCTCCCAAATAGGGTTAATGCTGATTCAATATTAGGTCTGAAGAACGCTATGCTCAATATCAGAATATAACACTGAACTGAAGCAAAGTAATTTCAGAACATATTAAGGGGAGATATCCACACGAGGGATTTTTTTCTTTAACCCTCTCTCCCTTATGTTTAGCCCCATTGCTTTTGAGATTTTAAGACGTTCGCCCCATTAGTTTGGTGATTTTAAGAACCCTCGCCCCATTTCTGTCAATTTTAAGACTATTCGCGCTATTTAGGTGTTGATGTTTTCCTGACGAGCGATAGCGAGCCTGTAATTTAAGGGGAACCGGGCTTCGGCCGGAACATTTTTCTACCGAAAAATGTACAAATTTATCTTGAAAGGGGATCTAGGGGGAGTAATTTTAAGCTTGATGGAAGTCTAGGGAATCAACTATAAACCTCCCCTTAATGCCCTCAAAAATATATACCCGGTAGCAGGAAATTATACCGAAAAGACAATAACAATCTATATGACAAATATAATAATAATAATAATATACATAACGGCTGCACTCAATATAAAAAGATAATCGAAAAATAATCGATATAATTTCGGCAGAGGAAAATGTGTGACAAATGTGAACAAAAAAGCTCTGCCGAGCCCGCCCACAGGAAGCTTAGTCACTGTAGGAGAAACCCCGCGCTCAAGGCAGCCACACCAACGTTTTATATATTATATTTTTTCTAGTGTAGTGGAGATTGTCTTGGCTTCCTACCCTGAAATCTTGAGTTTTCGCCCATTCAGGCGTGATTTTTTTTTTCAACTAGCCCTGGTTTGTACCATCTCCCTTGAGCAAGGGGATGGGTAATGTTCTCTGTTGGCTGTTACAGCACTGCTGAATCTAGGATCGGCGGCTAGAGAGAAATGGCACTTAATATAATACCCGAGATGAATGATGATAATGATTTTATATTAGTATTATTATTATAATACGAATGAAGAAATCTGTGATGGATGCTAGGGTGTATAGGGGTATTGGAGGGGGTCTGTCTGATCATTATGTAGTGGTAGCTAAGGTTAGGATACAAAAGAAGTGGGTGAGGAGAACTGGAGGGAGGCGAGAGGAGGGTGGAATGGTGAGGAGGGTGGAGAGGTTGCAGGAGGAGGAAGTCAGGGAGGAGTACAGGAGAGCAGTGGAAAGACGACTAAGTGGGTTCGACCTGGAAGTTATGGAGGAAGTGGAGGAGATGAGCAAGGTGTTTAAGGATGAGATATGCGCAGCATGTGAGGAGGTGTGTGGAGTGAGGAGAAGAGGGAGGGGAGTGAAAGGTACAGCATGGTGGACAGAAGAGGTAAGAATAGCTGTGGAAGAAAAGAAGAAAGCATATAGAGAGTGGTTGGGTAGTAGAGGGAATGAAGATTCCGAGAGACAGAAACGAGCGAGGTACGTGGAGAGTAAGAGGGTGGTGAAGAGAGTAGTGAAGGAAAGTAAGAGAAGAGTAGATGAGGAATCTGAGTGTAAAATGGAGGGAGAGTAAGGAAAGAAGTCAAGAAAGTTAGGGAAGGTAGCAAGGGAAACAGTAAGGGTGTGAAAGATAAGAATGGGAGAATGATAGCCGAGAAGCAAGAGAGAGTCGAAAGATGGAGGGAGTACTTCAGTGAGTTGCTAAATGTAAGGAATGAAGAGCCAGCAAACATAGCTGGATATGGTATGGGAGGGAGAAGAAGAGAAGTAGTGGAGGAGGAGGTGGGGATCAGGAGGTCAGAAGTGTGGGAAGCCATGAAAAGAGTGAAGTTGGGGAAAGCACCAGGAACAGATGGTGGTGAGATAGTGAT
The DNA here is from genome assembly GCA_037953745.1 of Lithodes maja. Lineage (NCBI taxonomy): Eukaryota > Metazoa > Arthropoda > Malacostraca > Decapoda > Lithodidae > Lithodes > Lithodes maja. The sequence goes on from JBAKBP010003539.1 coordinate 77,182, forward strand.
CGAATGGGTATGGAAAATGTCCAAACTAGCATGGGAGAAGGGGAGTGCACCCGATGACTGGAAGACTGGCATAATAGTCCCCCTATATAAGGGCAAAGGGGAAAGAGGAGTGTGTGGTAACCACCGAGGAATATGTCTTCTAAGCATAGTAGGGAAGGTATACAGTAGGGTAGTGATTGAGAGAGTGAGAGTGAGAACGGAGAAATGGATAGGCGACGAGCAGGGAGGTTTTAGGAAGGGAAGAGGATGTGTAGATCAGATTTTTACCCTGAATTGTGTTGTGGAGAAATATATGGAGAAGAAACAAAAGGTGTATGTTGCCTTTATGGACTTGGAGAAGGCCTATGACAGAGTGGATAGAGAAGGTTTGTGGAAAGTACTTAGAATATACGGAGTAGATGGCAAGTTGCTGAAAGCAGTGAGGGTGTGTGATGTCCCCGTGGTTGTTTACTGTATATATGGATGGAGTCATGAAAGAAATACTATCAAGAGCAGTGGATGTTGGTGTATCGCTGAAAAGGGAGGGAATTGAGTGGAAGCTGCCTATACTGCTGCTTGCGGATGATACAGTTCTGATGAGTGATAATGAATGGGAGTTGCAGGGTCTGGTAAATGAGTTTGGAACAGTGTGCGAAAAACGGAATTTGAAGGTAAATGCGGGGAAGAGCAAGGTTATGGTCTTCGAAAAGGGTGATGTCACAGAGTGTGAGGTGAAGCTGAACGGTCAGGCTATGGGGATCGTCAATTCTTTTAAGTATCTGGGTAGTGTGTTGAGTAAAGATGGGACTATGAATGAAGAAGTGCGGGAGAGGGTACAACAGGGGAAGAGGGTTGTAGGAACGCTAAAAGCAGTACCGTAACAAGAAATAGGGTGGTCAGTATGGAAGTGAAGAAGTCCTTGCATGACAGTGTGGTAATCCCGACACTGACTTACGGAAGCGAAGCATGGACGTTTGTTGAGAGACTCAGACCAAGAGTGAGAGCAGTGGAAATTAATTACTTAAGGAGTGCGTGCGGAGTTACATGGAGGGATAGACAGACTAATGAGGAAGTAAGAAGGAGGTGTGGTGTGGAGGTAGATGTGCTGGAAAGTGTGAAAAGGAACAACTTGAGATGGTTCGGCCATATGGAACGTATGGAAAGCGAGAGAATGACTAAGAGGGTGTACGAGAGCGAGGTGGAGGGACAGAGAGGGAGAGGTAGACCGAATGAGAGGTGGAAGGATGGAGTGAGGAAGTACATGAACGAAGGCGGTGCTGGTTGGGGGGAGGGGCGTCGACTGACTGGGGACAGAGGTGCATGGGGGCGGTTCGTTCGTGGCCACCCCTTCGGGGATCACGGCGTCAGGCAATATATAGATTATTATTCAAATTCTGAAACTGGACTCCTCATCATTATATTAACTTGTGATCTTTGTTTCTTTCATTCGTATTACATTCCATGTACCTAGTTCTACTTATGAATTATTGTTATAAAATATCACTAAAATGAACTAAGTATACTCAACCATCAGTTCTAGTTACGGTACCGACATTTAGGCAATTTGCAAAGTATATGGGTAGTAATAAACCCATCTTATACCTGGATAGAAAGCTAAATCACCACCAACTTACCCATCCATTCTTTCTCCCTCAATCTGTCTTACCCTCATCTTACGACTTAAGGGGGATGACCTGTTTGTTTTTCTCTCTCTCTCTGGCTTGTATTCATTTGGCCCCATTCAGCCTACTGTTTGAAGACGTTTATCCCCATCCAGGTGTCAATTTTTTACTGATGAGCGGTAGAGAGCCAGCATATCTTTTAAATGTTTTTGACAGCAGGCTAAATTTGAATGGTAAGGTGGGTGATAGGAAAGTTGAGGGAGTGGTGGGAGGGTGGGGGGTACCATCAGAGGTGAATGGGAATGGTAGTGCACTTGTGGACGTATGTGTGGGGAGGAGGCTGTGGATAGCCAACACCTTCTTCCGACACAGAATGATCCACAGGTACACGTGGAAACGGATGTTGACGATGAAGGATAAGACAGTGGTGGAACGAAAGTCATTGATTGATTATGTATGTGTGGATGAACGAATGAAGAAATCTGTGATGGATGCTAGGGTGTATAGGGGTATTGGAGGGGGTCTGTCTGATCATTATGTAGTGGTAGCTAAGGTTAGGTTACAAAAGAAGTGGGTGAGGAGAGCGGGAGGGAGGCGAGAGGAGGGTGGAATGGTGAGGAGGGTGGAGAGGTTGCAGGAGGAGGAAGTCAGGGAGGAGTACAGGAGAGCAGTGGAAAGACGACTAGGTGGGTTCGACCTGGAAGTTATGGAGGAAGTGGAGGAGATGAGCAAGGTGTTTAAGGATGAGATCTGTGCAGCATGTGAGGAGGTGTGTGGAGTGAGGAGAAGAGGGAGGGGAGTGAAAGGTACAGCATGGTGGACAGAAGAGGTAAGAATAGCTGTGGAAGAAAAGAAGAAAGCATATAGAGAGTGGTTGGGTAGTAGAGGGAATGAAGATTCCGAGAGACAGAAACGAGCGAGGTACGTGGAGAGTAAGAGGGTGGTGAAGAGAGTAGTGAAGGAAAGTAAGAGAAGAGTAGATGAGGAATTTGGAAGGAATCTGAGTGCAAAATGGAGGGAGAGTAAGAAACTGTTCTGGAAAGAAGTCAAGAAAGTTAGGGAAGGTAGCAAGGGAAACAGTAAGGGTGTGAAAGATAAGAATGGGAGAATGCTAGCCGAGAAGCAAGAGAGAGTCGAAAGATGGAGGGAGTACTTCAGTGAGTTGCTAAATAAAAGGAATGAAGAGCCAGCAAACATAGCTGGATATGGTATGGGAGGGAGAAGAAGAGAAGTAGTGGAGGAGGAGGTGGGGATCAGGAGGTCAGAAGTGTGGGAAGCCATGAAAAGAGTGAAGTTGGGGAAAGCACCAGGAACAGATGGAGTGTGTGGGGAAATGTTGAGGTATGGTGGTGAGATAGTGATAGAATGGGTATGGAAAATGTGCAAACTAGCATGGGAGAAGGGGAGTGCACCCGATGACTGGAAGACTGGCATAATAGTCCCCCTATATAAGGGCAAAGGGGAAAGAGGAGTGTGTGGTAACCACCGAGGAATATGTCTTCTAAGCGTAGTAGGGAAGGTATACAGTAGGGTAGTGATTGAGAGAGTGAGAGTGAGAACGGAGAAATGGATAGGCGACGAGCAGGGAGGCTTTAGGAAGGGAAGAGGATGTGTAGATCAGATTTTTACCCTGAATTGTGTTGTGGAGAAGTATCTGGAGAAGAAACAAAAGGTGTATGTTGCCTTTATGGACTTGGAGAAGGCCTATGACAGAGTGGATAGAGAAGGTTTGTGGAAAGTACTTAGAATATACGGAGTAGAGGGCAAGTTGCTGAAAGCAGTGAAGAGCATGTATGAGGGTGCAAAGGCGGCAGTACGTGTGGAGAGTGAGCAGAGCAAGTTCTTTGACCTGAATGTTGGTTTGAAACAGGGGTGTGTGATGTCCCCGTGGTTGTTTACTGTATATATGGATGGAGTTATGAAAGAAATACTATCAAGAGCAGTGGATGTTGGTGTATCGCTGAAAAGGGAGGGAATTGAGTGGAAGCTACCTATACTGCTGTTTGCGGATGATACAGTTCTGATGAGTGATAATGAATGGGAGTTGCAGGGTCTGGTAAATGAGTTTGGAACAGTGTGCGAAAAACGGAATTTGAAGGTAAATACGGGGAAGAGCAAGGTTATGGTCTTCGAAAGGGGTGAAGTCACAGAGTGTGAGGTGAAGCTGAACGGTCAGGCTATGGAGATCGTCAACTCTTTTAAGTATCTGGGCAGTGTGTTGAGTAAAGATGGGACTATGGATGAAGAGGTGCGGGAGAGGGTACAACAGGGGAAGAGGGTTGTAGGAACGCTAAAAGCAGTAACAAGAAATAGGGTGGTCAGTATGGAAGTGAAGAAGTCCTTGCATGACAGTGTGGTAATCCCGACACTGACTTACGGAAGCGAAGCATGGACGTTGGTTGAGAGACTCAGACCAAGAGTGAGAGCAGTGGAAATGAATTACTTAAGGAGTGCGTGCGGAATTACATGGAGGGATAGACAGACTAATGAGGAAGTAAGAAGGAGGTGTGGTGTGGAGGTAGATGTGCTGGAAAGTGTGAAAAGGAACAACTTGAGATGGTTCGGCCATATGGAACGTATGGAAAGCGAGAGAATGACTAAGAGGGTGTACGAGAGCGAGGTGGAGGGACAGAGGGGGAGAGGTAGACCGAATATGAGGTGGAAGGATGGAGTGAGGAACTACATGAATGAAGGCGGTGCTGGTTGGGGGGAGGGGCGTCGACTGACTAGGGACAGAGGTGCATGGGGGCGGTTCGTTCGTGGCCACCCCTTCGGGGATCACGGCGTCAGGCAATAGATAGATAGATAGATAGCTAAATTTGTACATTTTTCGATAGAAAAATTTCTCCGGCGAAGCCGGATTTCTTCATATAATGCTGGCTCGCTATCGCTCGCCAAGAAAAAATCGACACCTAGATGAGGATAAACGTCTTAAAATAGTTGGCTGAATGGGGCCGAATGGATACAAGCCAGAGAAAGAGAGAAAAGGAGACATTTTGACTCTAACGTACCCTGTATTTGGCTATACGTCACTTTTTCAACATTGGGGGAGCTACTTGTTGCAGGCAAGCAGCTTTGAAGGTGACCGGACAACTCAACCAGTAGATCATTTCAACCAGTAGCTCTCAGGTTAGGTTAGTACTATATTTTGGCACTGGTTTGGTGGGTCTTGGTTGATTTGGCACTGGTTGAGAGCTAGCTATCTATCTATATGCTCAAGCCCAATCCCCACGTTTCCTATTTTTATTTTCCATTTTATTCTATTTTATTATTTTGTTTTTCCCTTTTTTCCTTGGGGGTGGCCGACTCAAGACAGAGCAAGAACAGGGAAAACACAAAAACAACATAAAACAACGAACAAACACAGATCAAAGGTTGAGAGCTACTGGTTGAAATGGTCTACTGGTTGAGATGTCCGGGAATACCCTTGTATAACCTTGATTTTTCGCTATTATTTTGTATTTTATAAAGGAGTGAGTGACCTCGACAAGCTCGTGCATCAACGATTATATTATTGAAGGACGTGATCATTATAGCTTAAGGGGAGGTAATTAGTTTGTTCCCTAGACCTCCATCAAGCTTAAAATTACACCCCCTTGAGTCCCTTTCAAGATATGTTTGTACATTTTTCGGTAGAAAAATGTCCCGGCCGAAGGCCGGTTCCTCTTAAATTACAGGCTCGCTATCGCTCGCCAGGATAAAATTGACACCTGAATGGTACGAAAGGTCTTAATATGGGGTGAAAGTTCTTAAAATCGCTAAACTAATGGGGCAAACGTTTTATAATGTCAAAAGCAATGGGGCTAAACATGAGGGAGAAAGGGGTCAAGAAAAAAATCCCTTAAGTGGAGATCTCCCCTTAACACTGTCTGATCCCACGTGTTGGGGTTATTATGATATTGGGTTTATTATGGAGAATTTTTATTAATACTTTTTTTTTTTTTTTTGCCATTTTCGAGCAATGTACGTTTAGTTTTTCCCCTAGGATAGCACAAACACCTTCCCAGACTTCCTTCAAAATAAAAGAATGGCCACCCAGACCCACTTCAGTCTAAATTTGTAAATTGTTCGATAGAAAAATGTCCCGGCCAAAAGCCGATTTCTTCGAAGTTAGAGGCTCGCTATCGCTCGCCCAGGTAAAAGTCGACACTTAAATGGGGTGAAGCGTCTTATTATCGCCAAATTAATGTGGTGAAACATCTTAAAATCTCCAAACTACTGGAGCGAAACAGGGGATTCCCTAAAAGCCGCCCCACCCCGGACCAAACAGTGTTAAAGGAGACCTCTAGCCTATCATAAGGGTGTTGGGAATCTACTTGTGTCTAGAATAATCACGAGAGCCCAGCCACATATGGTGCAGTGTTATACAGTAGAGGCGTAGGCGTACAGTTGGCCACAGGAATTCGCGCCCATTTCGTGATTTTTTTAGGTATGGAAATAGTACGATTGATTTAAGATTTAATTTATTTTTATTTATGTATATATTTCTATAATTGTTTGTAAATTCGTTAACCATTTCAGTATTTAAGAACGCGTATTTCACTTCAATCTGTTTATTATTTGACGATGTCATGGAGCTTAAGAAGGATTTTTAATAATCAAAGGGGTCAAAGCCAACTCAATTATGCCTCTGACTACCACAAAATAATGTATTTTTAAGTTGAATAAAATTGGCTAATGATAGCCAGAATAAACTGTTAAAACCCACCGTAATACTCAAGGGGTTAACTGATTAATTGATTATATTAATTAACTTCTGCATAACAAACTATCTATCCATTCTCAGATGCCCCTATCTCCCAAAGGGGATGGCCATGGATGAATCTTCCATCAAAGCGATTCGTTCGATTATGCAGTTTTTTTCACGGGAGTGTTGGAGTGTTGCTAATGCTGAACCCCCTATTGCTGTGCGTAGTGTGTGGGATGGGCATGTGGATTGTTATCTTATTGTTGGAATGGCTGTGGATGTGAATGTAGTCTTGTTGTTCTTGTTGGGATTCAAGGGCCACTCAAGCACATTGCCGCGCCTGTATCAGCCCCTCCTTCACGCTGGCTGAAGAGTTTAACAGGGATGCACCAGGCGCACGGTCTTCAGGAGGATATCACAGAAGAGAAGAACCACTACTCGTCGCTGATCGTCAGGGACCCCTCGGCCACCAAGGACTGTAGCAAGAGTGAGATTGGAGTTGCCAAGGAGACTTAGGCGACCAGCGAGGATCACCCGCTGCGTGTAGAACCGAGGGCACCTCATCACATAATGCTCAATAGTTTCCACCAATGACATGTAGGGCTTCCCAGAACCCCGATGCAGTGAGGATGGCTAGAAAGAGTTTTGTGGCCTAGACGTAACCTGGCCAGGGCCACGTCCAGGGTGCGGAGCGAGTGTCTCACCCAGGGGTGGGGGGACGAATCCACTCTATAAGAGCCAAGGGTGGTGGTGGGTAAAGTACGTCTGAGGGCAGAGTTCCAAAGATCCAAACATGCCCGACGATCCATAGTCTGATAGGACTGTAGATCTGAATCCAGGCTCACACTAGACGCTGATGAATGGGCCAAGGCTGCACCCCAATCGGCTATGTGATAACTTCAAATTCTGGAGTGTGGCGAGATTCATTGCAGCAGCACAGGCCAAGATGGAACAGAGAGACGTAACAGCATAAAATGGATCTTGTAGATGAGGGAGGCGTTTGATGCAGGGTGGTGAGATTGGAGGACGTATAGAAACGACTGGGAGTCCGTGTATATGACCACTCTCTGCTGGGTAGCTAGGCACTAATAAAGACCAGGGCCCTGAAGATATCAAATTACTCCCCAGTTAGGATAGAATGCAAACGATACAATTTCCAAGTCTTACACAGGGAGAGTTCCTCATAATACATTGCAGCTGTCGAAGAGGCCGGGGGGATGAAGGAACCATCAGTGAAGACACGAGAGAATCTGCCGTAACGAGTAGAATAAAGTTCACGGAAGTACCCCTGTACCAAGTGCTTCATCCTATGACTTTTTGAAGTGGGTATGGAGTGTATGGTGAATTGTTTATGACAACGTCCTATAAGGCGGTACAGACACAGGGTCAGGGCGAGGGGGAGTAACACCCAACTGGCTGTAGATTCGAAAGCCACGCAACTAGAATGGGCAGCGGTGCTTCACTGGCCAGTCAGGGGCTGCAGGCTCCACCCCAGAAGATCCCAGGAGTCTAACCATAGGGTGGGACGCCGGCAGGCGTCATCCAACGGCAGTCGGCTACCACTCGATCCCACACCAGCGGTAAGACCCTTGACTTAACCTCCATAGAAACGATAAACAAATAAGTTAGGGCTCCCAGTGCGCGGAGAGCCGTATTATGAATTGCATGCAAACCTGCCAACACAGAATCAGAAGCCGACCTGTAGACCACTCACCCATACCTGATCTTGCTGTGGATGAAGATCTCACAGAAGTGAAGCAAGTCATCTTTGGAAGCCCCCACTTGGTGTTCACTATGCATTTCATTAGGTTCAATCTATTCATACAGGATGCACACAGATACTCAACATGGTTCTTCCAAGTGAGAATCATCCCATTCAGCCGGAGCCCGAGAAAGACATGGCTAGTACAGTATGGTATTAGGCCGCCCTTCATGTAAATACTCGGCAGGCTAGGAAGACGAGTTTTCTGGGTGAAACACATGAGGGCGCTTTTCTGCGAGTTCAGCCTTAGCCCCCAATCAGAGTCCCATTGCATCAGATCATCAACGGCCGTTTAGAGACGTGCCTGCGCTGTAGAAGTGTGTCCGCCGTGCAAACCAGAATGAAGTCGTCCGCATGTATCAGGGCAGAGGTGTCAAAATGCTGGGAAAATCCAACATCAGTGCATTGAACAGGAGAGGGCCAAGGACTGATCCCTGAGGAACGGCAAAGTGGATGGGGACCTGCCAAGATCTAGAGGCCCTGACTGATACCGAAAATGAGCTTTCAATTAAGAAACTGTAGAGCCACTGGAGTACCATCCCATGAATCCCCATGGTGCAGAGCTTGTAGAGGATGTCTGTGTGAGAAGCAGCATCAAAAGCCCTCTCTATGCCAGTGAATGCTGCCAGAAGTAGCTGCTTGTTATGGTACACGTCATGGATGAGATACTCCAGCTGTAACAAAATGTTGGTAGTCCCTCAACCAGGTCGAAATCCACAGAGGTTAGCACTCAGAAGGCCATTAATCTAAATCCAACACGAGAGCCGTACACAACTACACATACTATCTTTTTCATGACCTTGCTAACAGTGGATAATAGGCAGATACCCCTTCATGATGTCGAAAGGGCCGGATCCTTGCTTGGCTTAGGGAACGGGAGGAGGAGAGCATGTTTCCATGGGTGCGGGAAAATACCTGTAAGCCAACTTACGTTGCAGACATCTAGTACAACTGCCCTGGTTGCAGAGTTTTGTATTGGTATTGGTAGTTGTATGGATAGTTCGGATACCTTTTATTTGGACGCCATTGTGGAGCCGCACAGTAATTTAAAACGAGGTGAAAATATAATTTAAAATTTAGATCCAAAGCCCAAATATTATATTTTTGGGCAGTATTGTCGAATGTGTAAAAAGGATTTTTTCTGGATCCTCTTCTCTCTCATGTTTAGCCCCATTAGTTTTGAGATAATAAGATGTTCGCCCCGTTAGTTTGGCGATTTTTAGACCTATCGCCCCCTTTATTTGTCAATTTTAAGATCTTTCGTGCTATTTAGGTGTCTATTTTTTCCTGGCGAGCGATAGCGAGCCTGCAATATAGGAGGGACCAACCTTTGGCCATGAAATTTATCTACCGAACATTGCACAAATTCATCTCGAAGGGGAGTCTTGGGGATTCTTTAAAAGTTTGATGAAGGTCTAGGGAGCAAACTTAAAAATAAAAACGTATAAAAACGTTACATATAAAAAAAAAGTATGTAAATCTATGAATGTAGCGATAGTAGTGGATGCAACATGGCGTAGGTTGGTTGGTTCGTGTTATTAGCGAGGTCACCAGTATAATAATTATAGTGTATATATGCCTGTTGTGTAGGTAACCTTTGTGAAGCTAACCTGGTCCTACCTCTGTGTGTGTGTGTGTGTGTTTGTGTGTGATGGTGTATGTGTATGTCCTCATGTTTACAGGGATCTGCCTTGCTTAGGCCAATCGGCTTTCTGCAGACTCCCATTTTCTTATGTTCTTATGTTACCTACTCTATATTGTGTGTGAGTTTATTTTATTTGTTATTATTCCAACTACTCCCTCTCGGGCCTGTAGCCTGGAGGTCTCGTTCCAGTCTTAGGGGTGAGACATGTGAAGCACTTTTAGCTGCAACCAGCCCCATGCAGCCTTTGCAGGATGCATGGGGCTTAGTTGCCCACTCACATCTCGAAGCAGCCCCATCTCTGAAGCTGCCTCGCCCCAGTGCCGCACTGTCTCATCTCCTAGACTCAGACCCTCACTCTCAGAACGCCACCTATGGAGCAATGAACTCATGCACTAGGCATTGCCCCCCTATCGCATATTTTGAATATTGGAATATTCATACAGTGCTAATTTAATCAGGGAACAATGATGGTATTTATTTGGTGTTTTGGTGGGCTTTGTGGTAATGCACTGATACTAGGTACAGCACAAATTCCATCCCAATAATATCTTCCCATCGACATATCGGAATTCGAACCTGGGTCCATTGGATTACCAGTCCAGTGGCAAGACCACGTACTCCACCACACCTCCCCTCCAGCCTTCTTATCTTAGCTACCTATATAATGTATACCGCATATGTGTGTAGGATATAGATGACGCCTTAACAACATGTGGGTGGGTGGGTGGGTGTAGTAGTGTATTGGGTGTGTGTGTGTGTGTGGTTGGTGGGTTGGTGTGGGTAACCTTGATGGAGCAAACCTGGTCTTACCTTGGGCTGTCCTACCTACCCTACTCTATACCTCGGTGGAAAGAGGTTTAGGGGTGTATAGAAGAGTTTGTCTGTGTGTTGGGGAGAGAGAGAGAGAGAGAGTGAGCCAGAGACAGAGTTTGTGTGTGTGAGAGAAAGTGTGTTCGTGTGTTTGCGTGTGAGAGTGTGTGTGTATATAATTTTCCACGTTAATTATACTGGTTTTAAAAGAATGCATAGCCCACAGGAGATCAGAACATACATAAACTTGCGAACACATCACACACTTAAACAAATACATAAACAAACACACATGCACACACAAGCACATTTTTTTCTATGTGATAGAAGGAGACAAAGGCAGAACTGCCTGTGGCAAGTGCCTCCTCCAGAGTTGAAAGAGTGACAGGGCCAAAATGCCTGGACACACGGAGTTTGAAGCAATTTAAGTCATAGACAGAGGGAAAGACTTATTCTGGGAGAGAGTTCCAGAGCTCAGCTGTTGAATAGAAGAAAGACTGAGTGTAACGTTTCACTCTAGGGTTGGAGAGTTGCACAGGGTAGGGGTGGGATTGTGTTGCAAGACGGGTGCTACGTGCTCTACGAAGGGGAGGTGGTCTACACTGAGAGAGCTCTGGGGAACACTGATTATTGTAATAACGGTAGAATAGTGAGATAGATGCAACATTGCGGCGAAGAAAAAGAGATTGCAGAAAATTGGTGAGTGGACATGATTTAATGAGACGGAAGGCTTTCTTTTCTATTTTGTCTAGAAGTGCTGTATGAGAGGATCCTCCCCACACATGTGAACAATACTCAATACATGGACGCACTGTGCCCCTGTACATATAAACAAAGACAAACACACATAAGCACATTCACGCACAAGCACACGTACGCACATACACACATATAAACATAGGAGTACACAAGCACACATAAACAAACACACATAAAGGCACACAAACATAGGAGTACACAAGCACACATAAACAAACACATATAAACACACACAAACATAGGAGTACACAAGCACACATAAACAAACACATATAAACACACATAAAAACACACAAACATAGGAGTACACAAACACATAAACACACATAAACACACACAAACATAGGAGTACACAAACACACATAAACACATACACACACATAAACACACACAAACGTAGGAGTACACAAGCACACATAAACAAACACACAAACACACACACACATTGGAGTACACAAGCACACATAAACAAACGCACAAACATAGGAGTACACACACACACACACACACACACACACACACACACATATAAACACATAGAAACATAGGAGTACAGGAGCACACATCTGACCTTCACAGTAAGTGCATGTTAAAGGTTGCAACATTAAAACTGCTTTCAGTAATCTGCCTCCCTCACACACAGTAGACACGCACAAAGGCAAACCAGGTAGCCTTCACATATACAGGATAAAGGATATGTACAATTGCTTAAAAAGTTCGTGGATATATACAGAATGTGTGTGTGTGTGTGTGTGTGTGTGTGTGTGTGTGTGTGTGTACTTACTCTAGTTGTACTTACTCTAGTTGTATTGCGGGAGTGAGCATGCTCGTTATTTCCCGCCTCCTATATGTGTAGGTGTTATATGTATCGTTGGAATGGCTGTGGATGTGTGTGTAGTCTGTATTTTTAGCCAATTGGCGACATCGGAAACGAAGGCTTAGGGTGGATCTGTATGGTACCATTCTCACTATAGACGGTACCGTCTCGCCCGAAGGCTTAGGTAGCCATCAGCTTAGGTGAACCATATGATACCCATCTCGCCTTGTACCATTTTTGCCAACCCAGATGGGACGTCACAACGTCGTCCACTTATTCCAGGTACCTATTTACAGCTAGGTGAACTGAGGCTAACACATGAAAGGAGACAAGCCCAATTTGTCTCCGCCCGGCCGGGGATTGAACCCCCGACCCCTCGTGTGTGAGACGAGAGCTCTACCTACTAAGGCTACGGGCTGTGTGTGTGTGTGTGTGTGTGTACTCAATATGAACCCTCGAGCAGCAAAAAAAATCTGAAGTATATATATATATATATATGAAATAGACTAATTAGTTTAAGTAGATAAGTAAATTTAACTTAGTTCGAGCTAGTTTAAAACCCTAAGACCACGATGTCCTAGAGTGTGCGGTACTTTAAGGGAACTTATTTTATTTATCCATGCATTATATATTATTACCGGTATATATATATTATTACCGGTATATATATTATTACCGGTATATATATTATTACCGGTATATATATTATTACCGGTACATATATTTGTTTTATCCATGCATTATATATTATTACCGGTATATATATTTGTTTTATCCATGTATTATATATTATTACCGGTACATATATTTGTTTTATCCATGTATTATATATTATTACCGGTATATATATTTGTTTTATCCATGTATTATATATTATTACCGGTACATATATTTGTTTTATCCATGTATTATATATTATTACCGGTATATATATTTGTTTTAGTTTGCTCCCTAGACCTCTATCAATCTTATATACAACAACAACAACAAAATCCAAAGACCTCCTTCGAGCTAAATTTGTACATTTTTCGGTAGAAGAAAGTTTCCTAAATTACAGGCTCGCTATCGCTCGCAAGAAAAAAAGCGACACCTAAATGCCACCAAAGGTCTAGATATTGACAAAGAAATGGTCAAAAGTCTTAAAATTGTAAAAGTAATGGGGCCAAACATAAGGAGAAAGGGGTTGAGATTATAAAACAAATGCTTCCCCATAACTCCTTCAGCACCAGGACGTCTTTATACCTTAGATTTTGACTAAAATGTTTATGATTTTATGCAGTTTAAGGAGAGGTATTTAGTTTAAGGAGAGGTATTTAGTTTAAGGAGAGGTATTTAGTTTAAGGAGAGGTATTTAGTTTAAGGAGAGGTATTTAGTTTAAGGAGAGGTATTTAGTTTAAGGAGAGGTATTTAGTTTAAGGGAGGTATTTAGTTTAAGGAGAGGTATTTAGTTTAAGGAGAGGTATTTAGTTTAAGGAGAGGTATTTAGTTTAAGGAGAGGTATTTAGTTTAAGGAGAGGTATTTAGTTTAAGGAGAGGTATTTAGTTTAAGGAGAAGTATTTAGTTTAAGGAGAGGTATTTAGTTTCTTCCCTAGAACTCTATCAAGCTTAAAATTACACCCCTAGACCCCCTTTCAAGATAAATTTGTACATTTTTCGGTAGAAAAATTTCCCGGCCGAAGGCCGGTTCCTCTCAAATTACAGGCTCGCTATCGCTCGCCAGGAAAAAATCGACACCTAAATGGCACGAAAGTTCTTAAAATTGACAGAAATGGGGCGAAAGTTCTTAAAATCGCCAAACTAAAGGGGGCGAGCGTCTTAAAATCTAAAAAGCAATGGGGCTAAACATGAGAGAGAAAGGCGTCCAGAAAAAAATCCCTCAAGTGGAAATCTCCCCTTATAAGAATGACCTACGTTATTAAGCGGGTTTATGGAGACCGTATTTACCCATTTGAGTCGTATAGGTAAAGAAAATGGTCTAATGGTAACCAGACTATGATACAAATGACGTCATGGTGGTGAAGGGGAGACAGACCGTTTTTTTTTGGACCCCCTTCTCCCTAATGGTTAGCCCCACTAGTTTTGACATTTTAAGACGTTGGTTCCATTAGTTTGGGTAGTTTATGACCTTTCACCCCATTTCTTTGTCAATATTAGGACCCTTCGTGCCATTTAGGTGTCTATTTTTCCCTGGCGAGCGATAGCAAGCCTGTAATTTTTGGAGGAATCGGCCTTTGGCCGGGGCATTTTCTACCGAAAAAATTACAAATCTATCTTGAAGGGGGGGTCTAGGGGGTGTTTTTCTAAGCTTGATGGAGGTCTAGGGAGGAAACTAAACAAATATATGAATAAATGAATTAATAGACCAAACAAACAACCACTGTCCCCTTAAGCCTTTAGGAGGGTAGTGATTACATCTGGGAGGCTGTGCACGTAACCCACCTGGTGACTTGGCAACACTGGCCAGGTGGGACTAAAGGGGGGGGGGGGGGGAGTCACACCACAGATATTACCATCAACTTTACATGATCAATAGTATTCCGGCTATATTTATGTGATATTTATGTGATATTTAGGTGATATTTATGTGATATTTATGTGATATTTATGTGATATTTAGGTGATATTTATGTGATATTTAGGTGATATTTTACTTGTAACAGATACTAAATATGAGATTAATTAATTTAGGTGACAAATATAATATAATCTTTGCCTCCCAGGATGTCCGACCAGTGTATTGACAATAATAGTGGAGGACACATTGGTGGTGCGATACCGGGGTAGTGCTTGGTTTTCTGGGCCCCTTTCTCCCTCGTGTTTAGCCCCATTAGTTTTGACATTTTAAGACGGTCGGCCCATTATTTTGGCGATTTAAACACCTTTCGTCCCCTTTTGTTGTCAATTTTATGACCTTTCGTGCAATTTAGGTGTCGATTTATTTCCTGGCGAACGATAGCAAGCCTGTAATTCTAAGAGGAATCGGCCTTCGGCCGGGAAATTTAATATTTATCTTGAAGGTCTAGGGGGGTGTTTTTCTAAGCTTGATAAAGGTCTAGCGAGGAAACTAAAAAATATATGAATAAATGAATTAATAGACCAAAAATCCAGCCCCTTTGTATTTATTTGTATTTGTTTGTTAATTTATGTATTAATATATTATTCTTAAGTTTCCTCCCAAGACCTACATCAAGCTTTAAGGGGAGGTATTTAGTTTGTTCCCTAGACCTCCATCAAGCTTAAAATTACACCCCCTGGAGTCCCTTTCAAGATAAATTTGTACATTTTTCGGAACAAAAATGTCCCGGCCAAAGGCCGGTTCCTCTTAAATTACAGGCTCGCTATCCCTCGCCAGGATAAAATCGACACCTGAATTGCACGAAAGGTCTTAATATGGGGTGAAAGTTCTTAAAATCGCTAAACTAATGGGGCAAACGTTTTATAATATCAAAAGCAATGGGGCTAACCATGAGGGAGAAAGGGGTCAAGAAAAAAATCCCTCAAGTGGAAATCTCCCCTTAAGATATGCCCCCCCAAGAGCCTCCTTCCAGATATATTTGTAAACTTTTCGGTAGCAAAATCTCCAGGCCGAAGGCAGGTTCCTCCTAGATTACAGACTCGCTATCGCTCGCCAGGGTACAATAGACAGCTAAACGGCACACAAAGTCTTAACATCGCCAAACGAATGAGGTTAAACATGAGGGAGAAGGGGGGTCAACAAAAATCAGAACTCCCCTTAAGGAGAGGTTTTTAGTTTGCTCCCTAGACCTCCATCAAGCTTAAAATTACACCCCCTAAACTCCCTTTCAAGATAAATTTGTACATTTTTCGATAGAAAAATGTCCCGGCTGAAGGCCGATTCCTCTTGAATTACAGGCTCGCTATCGCTCGCCAGGAAAAAATATACACCTAAGTGACACGAAAGGTCTTAAATTTGACATAAATGGGGCGAAAATTCTTAAAATCGCCAAACTAATGGGGCCGAACGTTTTAAAATCTAAAAAAACAATGGGGCTAAACATGAGAGGGAGAAAGGGGTCAAGAAAATAATCCCTGGAGTGAAAATCTGCTGCCCTTCCCTTTTGTGATCGGGGTTGTCCTTCACACAGATAGGCCTTGTGTACACAGAGAGAGAGAGAGAGAGAGAGAGAGAGAGAGAGAGAGAGAGAGAGAGAGAGAGAGAGAGAGAGACCTTCTCTTTTGGTGGCTGACACACACACGCGGATCCTGGGTTCTAGTGCTTGTTTTTTGGTCTATATATGTATGTATTGATATATTTTGAGTTTCCTCGCTAGACCTCAATCAAGTTAAAAAAAAAATCGCCCTAGACCCCTTTCCAAGATAAATTTGTACATTTTTAGGTACATAATAATTACAGGCTCGCTATCGCTCGCCAGGAAAAAAATAGACACCTAAATGGCACAATAGGTCTTAAAATTGACAGCGAAGTGGAGCTAATGGTGTTAAAATCGCAAAACTAATGGGCCGAACGTCTTAAAATTTCAAACCTAATGGGGCTAAACACGAGGGAGAAAGGGATCCAGGAAAACGACTCATCCCCCCTGAATATGTACAGCGACTGACAAATATTCGTGAGTTCGTGATTCTGTTTCTGCAAATATATCCATTTAGATTGATGTTCACATTAAATCACCTATATATATATATATATATATATATATATATATATATATATATATATATATATATATAATATATAAATATATAATGTGCTTTAATAATATATAGATGATTTGATATGAACATGAAGATATCACGAACATGTGTCAGTAGCTGTACATTTGGTTAGTTTTAATAAGTACACCATCATGAGTTATATTATAAGACATGACTTGTCTCCATTATTTTCATGTGATTTGTGTGTTTTTATTATATCTTGGTTAAATGGTTCATTATAGAGATACAGCCCATTCCCCGAAGTCTATTAAGGGGAGGTTTTTAGTTTGGTCCCTATATATCCTTCAAGCTTAAGCTTACACCCCCTTGAGCCCCTTTCAAGAGAAATTTGTACATTTTTCGGTAGAAAAATGTCCCGGCTGAAAGCCGGTTCCACTTAAATTACAGGCTCGCTATCGCTCGCCAGGATAAAATCGACACCTAAATCGCACGAAAGGTCTTAAAATTGACAGAAATGGGTTGAAAGTTCTTAAAATCGTCAAAATGATGGGGCGAACGTCTTAAAGTTAGAAAAAGAATGGGGCTAAGCATGAGGGAGAAAGGAGTCAAGAAAAAAATCCCTCAACTGGAAATCTCCCTTAATGTAGATGTGACACGACCCCCGAAAGTGCGGAGGGCAATAAGGATCAGGGGAAGTGTGAGGTTAAACGGCGATATTATGGCATTTTTAATGAAGCTTGGCTCGGGTACTATATTGTTTTCAATTTAAGGAAACTTCAAATTAGGAGAAACTTAGCTCGGATTTACAGGATTTTCAGAGTAAAAGCCCCATTTTGTTTTGTATAAGGCCATCATGAATCAGTGGAGATCTATTATTTTTTTGTTTTCACTTTTCCACCGTATTTTTGGTATTGTTATCCTCTCTATTATTGCTAAGACCAGCGCCTCAGTTTAGGTTAGGTTGTTAGGTTAATGACAAAATATGGAAATTGTTGGGGTGATGGGGTATGGCCAAAACGGGACATTTTCGTAACAGATAGGTGCTAAAATTGCATGAATCACATACAAATAGTAACATAGGAAAAACCATGCTTTATCTGGAAAACTCGCGCATGTGTAAATAATTATCTATTCCATGATAACGATGGAAAGAGCATACACATACTATTTAGTGCACTCCTAAAAAAAACTATTGTATGTTGTCACTGAAAATGTCCGTTCAATTAAACACAGACATGTTTTTTTTTTCGGCAAACATTTTCACAATAATAATTCAATGTTTTGATAATTGTTCTACCTGAACATGATAGAATACCCTTTCCTCGTTTTGTGTGTATAATATAGAGTATAAAAAGTAATTCGTATTGTCTAAAACTTACCGAGAGTGAATATTTTCGGCCCGACGGCCGTATTATATAAGCGGAAAATTATCATTTTAGAATATTAATTTATACGGTAATTCCATATTGATGATAGAATATTCACATTATATTTGGGAAACATTCCTAATATTCATTATTCACGATAATCATTAGAGGTTTCATATGTTTTTATTTCAGTAATATAATAGCATTACCTTCCCTCTAGCTTCTGATGCATAGTAATGTACGGTTAAGGTGATAATAATTAGCACCTTAACCGTACAATTATTGTCGGTGAAAAGCAAAAAACCTTTGGTGGTACGCTTTGGGAATCGGTTGGGATGGACGATATTATTAATGAGCAAGATCAATTTCCTGATCAAAACTTCCATAAGTTTTGCCCGGATATTGAGAGGGTTAATTTGGACTGTACACGTTTAGGAGCTACTTATTTACTTGTGTTTACTTTGATACTGTGGCTCCGATACATCCACCGCTAAAGTGCTCGTGTGATACCGGTTCTATATATTTTGTTTTTGTTCTATGTGAATGAATGTAGAACCGGTATTGGGAGGTTTGACGTACCTCCCAACCTACCAAATAGGAAAACCTACTATTTGGTAGTAGTCTTGGAAAATCCAACGTCAAGGCTATTAACCTAATTGCAATGACGACTTGTCTATTTTGACTGCTATGTCGTCATTCCAACCGCGGTTAAAAAGAAAACATCTAGAGTCTACTCCTTATCTTGCTCTAGGAGACGTTGTACATTAACCAAAACTACCACCGAAGGTGAAAAAAGCATAGAAGAGAAGAAAAAGGGGTTTACCTTAGTTACCGCTTAACCTCTGAAGTGCGCACGGGGGTAATTGAAAACCTCCCCCTGTGCTGACGTATTTGAGGTGTTTCCGTCACTAAAATATTCATTGTAACATTAATAGCATTAATAATTATCCATATGCGCCTATTATGGGTTGATTATATAGGTATTAACCTGAAACAACAATAAAACGAGTGAAAACAGCGTTTGGATGGTCAAAATCGGAGATATAGCCCGCGAGTTGTATAATGTATGGGTGAGGCAAGCTACCTTCCCGCCAATTTTCCCCAAGGCCACTGCGACGCAGTCGATCGATACTCTCTCTCTCTCTCTTGCACTCGATTGCCATCAGTGATGACAACACCCTGCTTGCAACTCGCTAATGTTAGCACGAAAATATACCTCAGAATAAGGGAATAATAGGGAAAATAGGTGATAACTGAGGGATAGGAGGAAAGTGGGGAAGGAGGGGAGGTAGAGGACTGAGATTTTGCATGGCCCAGGGGCCAAAAAAAAATAAAAAAATAAAAAAATAAAAATAAAAAATAAAAAAAATTTCGATGTCAAAAGTTGATTTTTAATTTTACTTACTCAGGAGAGTCTTCCCGCAGTCCGCCGGGGGAACTCTTAAGAGTCTTCCCGCAGCTCCCGGGTTAAGGCCCATCCCGTGTTCCGTCATGTGCAGATCCCTGTCGAACATGCGCATGAGCGACCCTCTCTTGTCATCACATCTCACGTCAGCAGAAGAACGCGGATGGGCAGGGGTCCGGCGTGAGGGAGGGTATTATGTACGTTGGATTTTCCAAGACTACTACCAAATAGTAGGTTTTCCTATTTGGTAGGTTGGGAGGTACGTCAAACCTCCCAATTTGTTAGTAGTCTTGGCAAATCCAACGTCAAGGCTGCATAACAAATAGGAGGAGGACATCCAAGCCCAACCTACCAAAAAAAAACAATGCATAAAACAAAATTATGAATGACAAAGACACAATTGAACCCTTAAATGTCGGGGCGCAACATAAGTCGAGTTAAATAAAGCTGGACTATGTGGCGGTGCTCGACATATATCGTGTGGCAATTTCAGCACGTAATGTGGCTGAGAGAGAGAGACAAGTGGTGACAGGAGAGTAGCGAGCGTATGACTGCTCCAGACCACCGCGGCGAACCTACTGACACGAATCCCACCTCCTCCCTCCCTCTCTCACTCGCTATATACGGAATTGTATGGGGAAATTGCCTAATTACATGCTTTTTGCACTCGCGTTGCACGGTTTTTGCAAGAAAACTAGCCATCATAAAAGGATCGGTATGGTGTCATTCGAAAGCTCTGTTTATGCCCTTTCAGGGATATACTTGTTTTACGTTCTGGGTCTTATTTAGGCATGAAAATGATCACGTAAACAGCCCTATTTTGGCTAAAAACACCCCGCTGGGCGGTACATATAAATAAACCGCATAGGCCGCTCGTAAGGTGTTAAACAAGAGAGTTTAATAAAAGAGTGAAAAACTGAGTAGCTAAAAAGAACAGTTTTAACATATGCCCGTCATTCATAGTAATGCAAAAACATAGACTTGTCTGAAACCAAAAAGGTACTGTACCCATAATCCCTTTTCTTCAAAAACCAACAAAAACACTGAACACAAGAACAAAACACAAATTTCAATGTGGCAAAAACACTTATGTACTGGAACAATACATAATCCCAAACTTGCAATCCAGTGTTGCAAACCCGTACACCCCCCCCCCCCCCCCTTTGTCAAATAAAACAAAGGAAAAGAACGAGGGACAAGGGGGGAAGACCAGGGATCTTCGCCAGAGCACCAGGAAACACGACCCCCGAGAGCAATCACCGGCCGAGGGGGTCGAACACTGGACACGGAGAGGTAGGAGGAGATGAAGGAATTGATAGAAGACCACAAAACCGCTGAGGCAATGGCAGGTAAGGATCGACGTGGCAGGAACCGGAAGGAGGCAGCAAAGGATCTGACATCGTGCGCAGAACCCCTACAAACAGGGTGACGGGCACGAACGGTCCGACAAACGTGGCGGCCCATCTGCACCTGCGAGAGCCTCCCACCTGTCCGAGGAGACACCCACACAGCAGTACCCGAAAGCAGCGCCACAGACGCAACAGAGGAGTACAAGGCTGACACCGGGCACAACACATGGCGAGGATGCCCACGCCGTAAAGCCTGGGCGGCGAAAGGCTGGAAAACGGGGGCCTCCCTCCCATGCGTGGTAACAAAAGGAGGGGAGGAGGCGAACGAGACGCCATGCAAGGACAGGGAGAATCGCACGCAGTCCCGGGGCCGTGACAATGCCGCTAGTGCAGACACCCGATCCCCAGTGGCCAGGACAAGGAAGAGTGGACGCCCGAGCAACGGAACCGGCGTAGCGGCCCTTGTATACGTGGGTGGAGCCAGAAGGACCAGAGCCCGCCCCAGATCCCACTGCGGAGGGACCTGGCGCGGAGGCGGACGATCCCGGAAGGCAGCCATCAGGAAGGAATCCAGCTCCTGTGGCGGAACGACCAGCCCAGCGACGGACCCAAAGACCCCCCGGACGGCAGACAAGGGGGTACGTATAGCGTCGACTTGAAAGTGACGTGTACGGAAGAGGTGAAACAAGGAGCGTAGGACGAGGGAAGGAGAGCCAACTGGCAGGCGAGTGCCTGTAGCCACCTAGTAAAAAGACCTCCAGCGGGACCCGTAAGTCCCCCAAGGAGAAGACGGCCAGGAACGCTGCAGGAAGTCAGTCAGGGCCCGGCCGGGGACCGGGAGCCACCGTGCCTCATGAACAAGCACGATGCGAAGGCCAACGAGGTCCGCAGGTCCCCAACCTAGCCCAAGTGGAAGCCGGAGACAGGTAGAGGGACCGGACTCGGGCACCACCGCGGCAACCGGGCGTACCAAGCCCGTGCTGGCCACAGAGGCGCGAGGAGCCAGACGCAGCCGTGGTACAGCTGCAGCCCTCGCGAGGGACTGGGCACATCAACAGCTCGTCTGGTGGCGGAAAGATGTATATCGACCGCCACCTGTACCAGGCGCGGGGGCCCCCGGAGCGCGAGGCCGGAGGGAGAGGGTCCAGAGGCAACTGGCACGGCACCCCCGATGCGAACAAGCGACCTCCGGAACACCTCAGGAAGCCGCGAGGTCGGCGAACACAGTCCGTTTCATCGCCCATTTCCTACAAGAAACGCCCTGCCCAGGGCGGCCGCCCACAGGGTGGCAGGCCCGGGCAGGGAGGAGGCATGCAAGAAGAAGGGGTGTCAGTCCGCGAGGAAGAACAACTCCACCGAGACCCCCAATAGAGTCAACGACCTGGAGGAAACAGTGGACAGCTTGTCTGAGTGTCCAACCCGAAGGCCACCGACTTACCCCGAAGGGCCAGCGCGTGGTCCCGCAGGAAGAACAAAGGAACCAACAGTCCGAGGGCATAGACGGGTAAGTGGAGGGAGACCCACCCATCTGCCGGGAAGTGGACGTCCCAGGTTCGATCGGGAACCTCACCCAACCTCGCTCGACGTATCTGTGGCTACCAAGACCGTCGGCGGGGGGGGCGGTCCAGGGCACAGCTGCAGAGAGCGTGCCCCGAGCAACCGAGCGACCAAAGCGTCTGCGAACGGTACGCGGGAGCGGCAGGAGCCGATCCATAGGGGCAACGGAAACACCGCGGTGCCCATGAGGAGGAGGCGGCGTAGCCAGAGGCTCCCTAAGGGAAGGGGCAGAGTGGCCCAATGCAGCGAACCCACGAACGAGTCCCAGAGCCACCCCGGGAGGGAGACCGAGTGCAACACGGCGAAGACCTTCCACCGAAGGTGCACCGCGGCCGGCAGACCCCGGGTCACCGTAGCGCCGGACAAAACCCATGCGAGACCGACCCATGGCACGACACGCGATGGGGTCAAGCGTGACTTGGGAACATTGAAGGGGAACCCTAACCATGCGACGTTGCGAACGACTGTGAGGGCGTCGCCTATGCACAGTCCTAGGGCTTCGGAAACTACCAACCAATCGGCCAAGGAAAACAGGATCTGGAGCCCGCTCCTGAGGAGAGGACCCAGAGCCTGCCCCACCAGTGCGGAGAAGATCCGCGGCGCGATGTGGAGACCGAAGGGAAGGCTGTCGAACAGGAACACACGATCGGAAGTCCGAACGGCCAAGAATCGCTGGAAGCGAGGATGGAGAGGAACGAGCCAAGACGCATCCTGGAGGGCCAGCGACACTACCCACGACAGAGGGCGCAGGGCCAAGCGTACCAGGGGTACCGGCAGTATCCGAAACCGTGTGTGCACGATGTGCCCGTTGAGGGCCGACAGATCCATCACCGGTCGCATCGCGTCGCAGTTCGTCTACGGTACCAGAAAGACACGGGAGAGGAAAACCGGGTGACCGGCGGTCAACTCCCTCGACGCTACCCAGCTCGGGCATGGAAGTGAACACGTGGGCCACCTCTGAAGAGATGGGCCGGCGTCGGTGACAAGAGCGGAGTGGGGGTCTGGACGTCCACCTCCAGGTGAGACCCCTCCGCGCAACCCACCGCCCCCAACGTCCCTCGCGGCCACCGAGGGGCGCAAGGGCGAAAACAACCCGAGGGAACACCCGAGAGGAGGGGAGCGACCCGGTCGGCCAGGCGAGAAGGAGAACAAGGAGGCCGACCCATAGAACCTACACATTGCGTTGACGTGGAGGTACCCCCGGTACTGGCCGTGCGGGCATGAGCGCCACGTTGACCTCCTCTACCCCCCCCCAACCTCGTCGAAAAGGGCGGGCCACCCCAACCCCTGGCCGTCGCGGGGCTGACCCCGTCGAAGGGCGGCCGGAAGTGGAAGGCCGGCCAGCCCCGACACGGCGAGGATGAAAGGGGGCAAGAACAGAAGTGCGAGGCGGAACCGATGCACTGGCCTGCAACGTCCCAGTCCTGCGCCCGTGCAAGGCGGCAGCACTTGCAGCAGCACCCCGAAGAGGACCGGCAGAAGGACGGGACTGAGAAGACCCCGTGCGCGACACAGCGCATCGGTGCGTGTCGTAAGCAGGGTCCGCAACGACACAGCGCGTCGTCGCGTGTCGGAAGCAGGAGCCGCCGACAGAGAAGCGTAGCATTCCCAAGCATCCTGCTCAAAAAACCCTGACGTATATAGCGCAGAGTACAACAAACCCTGACGAATATCTAAGGGGGCCGGCCGGCAGAACGAGGACCGTACCGTCGGGCGTTGCCGAGTTGCCGCGCACAAAACCGCCTTCAGCTCGGGAACCAAAGACACCGCGAGCCGAAGGTGGATCCGCTGAACGCAGTCCAAACCCTCGCAAAGATCGCCTGGCGCAGACGCCTCGAAAAGCCGCAGGTGGTGAACAGACGTCTGGAGGGAACCTAAAGACAAGACAATAAGTCCGTCACCCTCTGTCGCAAGGGAAAAACCTTGGCGACAGAGGGCTGATCCGGGGGAGAGAAGAACGTGGTAGCAATAGAACAAAGTTCAAGAACGGGCGCGCTTATCCAGGACCAGAACGCGCCGTCCAACCCGCCGACAGACACAAGAGGAGGCAAAATCAGTGATGACTCCGGGGGAGGGACTGAAAGAGAGCCGTCGACGGATCGGTTGGTGAAGTCGAAAGCCTCAGCAAACCAGGCCTCCAATGGGAGAGGGTGACCGAGCATGATGGCTAAGCCAGGCGTACCGGCGTCGCACAAACCTGTGCCATAGGAGGACAGACCCGTCAACACAGCCAGGGACTGAACAGCCGGAAGGATGTCAGGGCGGCTGAAGTCTGACCAGAGCGTAGGCCTGCAGAAGGGAGGGGGACCGTAGCAGGGGTAGGTAGGGTGAGGCGCTGAGGGTGTGTCACCGCCAAGAAGCGCGAGAAGAGGGAGTCTTGCATCGACTCCAAGCGCCCGTCGATGCGTGACACAACTCAGCCCTGCATAGCCGACAATCGATCTGAGAGAGGCGACCCCCCCCCCCCAAGATTGGTCGGCCCGCAGGGGCGAGCGTGAGCGAGAGCGAGACCCACGACACGAACCAGCAGCGTCGCGGCCCAAGGAAGGCGAGCGACGACGGTTGTGTCGCCGTTGAGGGACTCGTCCCCGATCACGAACGGCCGAGGGGGAAACAGCACCATCCCCCTCTTCCAGCGACATGTCAGCTCCTGAGAAAGGGGACCCCGAAACCTCGCGAAACCCCACCGAGGCAAGAGGAGGGGTATCCCCCTGGCGAGACGGTAAGTGAAGGTCAGGAAGAGAAGAATGAGGAGGAGCAGGACGACGGGAGTGGGAAGGCTGGCCGGGTGAAAGGAGGCCAGAAGGAGCCGCGGAGGGAAACAGAGCAAGGATCCACGGGGCTGAGATAACAGGGCGGCCCGACACCGAGGCGGAGGAGGGAGGGACCTCCACCGTGGGACGAGACCGTGAAGGAAGAATAGGCACTGAAGCAGGTGAAGTAGGAGAAGCAACGACATCCAGGGGGACCCTCCTGGACAGTGTAGGAGGAGGGAGCAGAGGGCCAGCTACAGCATGAACAACCGCGCGCGGAGAGGACAACGTAAGAGGAAGTCGTCTGGGCTGGGGAAGTGGGCGGAAGGGAGTAGAGCCCTTATCCGTAGAGGCCAGGGGCAGAGCCGCTAACCCCGGCCTCAGGGCGAGAACCATGACGAGGGCGATGGGCGTCGTCAAGGCGATCAGGAGGACGACGAGGGGCAGTAAAGGACGGACGACGAGGCGAGCGAGAGCGTGGACGGAGCTGGGGAACCCCCCGACGATGGGACGACCGGCTGCGGGACCCAGGGGAGAGGGCCCGAGCAGGGAGAGGGCCAGGTGAACGGCCTTCAGTCGGGTCAGGGATACCCAGGGCGACGCGGATCCGGTCGGCAACAAAGGCCGGGGAACGGTGGCCCACAGTCCTAATGTGGCGGGAGACCATCGTCCACACTGACGGAAGGGAAGCAGAGGCCACAGCCGCCGCCGAGGAACCAGGGCCATGGTGCAGCACATCCACCAGGGCCAGACACGTGCCACACAGAGCAGGGAGGTAGGCCGTAGAGGACACACAGAGCGAGTGGCGCAAGCAGGACTTGTGGCTCTCCAAGCACGGGGAGCGACAACCAAGGCGAAAGCAAGGCAGCCTACCTGCACTAGAAGAACACACACCATAATCAGCACGTCGAAGGAGTAAGTGGAGAGAATGTCCAAGAAGAACCAGGGAAGGAGCATGGGGAAACAGGAACACACATGCAAACAGGTATCCGTACTCACCCTAAACTGGGAGCACAGAGGTAGGTGAGGAGGGCGGCCGAGGCGGAAGAGCACTAGCAGAACCTGCAAAGATGGAGAAAGTGTTAACCACCACTCAACATCTTACATGCAGGGCCTATAACACCAGTAAAGTGCATACACCAATATAGTATCAGGCAACAAGATGACATCAAAAAGGTCAATAGTGAAAGCCAACTATTACCGCAAATTTGCGGGCCAATGGAGGCATAACCGTACCGACACCACCCTCCCGCAATTTTGCGGGACCCCCCAACGATCTCCGCAAATTTGCGGGGAGCCGAAACATCCCAGAGGACCGAATCGAGCTCCCGCAAATTTGCGGGACCGGCCGAGATGGTCCAGCGCCGAAAAAAGCGAGAGGAGCGTCTAGGGAATACCATAAAAAGACACAAAAAATGTGTCATCTCCTTATGAACTCCAAGCAATGATGGCCATCAAGCTGAGCAGTGTCTTCCTTGAATTTATCCTGACTCAACCGGTAAAGGGAGAGGCAAGGAAGACACACCAGGGGAGAGGAGGCACATCCCCCAGGAACCACCCAACCCACAGAGATAGAGCAAAGCCCATGAGGAGAAGTGGCAGGGAGGGTGGTTTCGCACAAACAGGGGCCCCCGTGGGGTACCCCTGGATTGGGCAAAAGACTATGAAAGGATGGAGGTGAAACAGGAAGAGAAAACAAAAACCAGTAAATGAAACTGGTGAGAAAAAGGGTGGCCTAGCCGTGAGCAGAGAATGTGTCAGGGGCGAAAAACCCTGTGGTGTGAAGGAGGGGCCCCCGTGGGGTACCCCTGGAGTATCACGAACCACCTGTCGCCCAGGCCCTTGAGACACAGTGAAGGACTCGAAAAGGGGGACTCGGGAATAACGCTAATAATGCGGCCGACACAAACTCTACAAACAGCACCGCCACCAACGAAATCTCAGATTGTTTACCAACGGTACACCTAGGCTATGAAAAAATGAAAACTCATAGGGGCATAGCAATTCCTGAATGAGAAAACGAGCTAGGCTAAATTAAGCTAAAAGCTAAACTATGCCCAGACTAACAGGAAAAAAGAATATGAAAAGAGAAAGAATGAAAAACATATACGAGGAACGCCAGGCGCCCCCGTACCTTCGGTAGGCTATTTCCACACGCGTCTCCATTATACACACTTAGGAGCCCATTTATGTGTGCCCTAGATCACGTAACATCTGTCTAACAAAAAAGAAGGCCAGATAAGCCGAAACGAACCTAAACAGGGTGAATTAAAGGAGCACAACAAAAGCGACTACATTCAATGGAGCGCGTGAAAAAATTATAAGAGAGGGTCACTCATGCGCATGTTCGACAGGGATTTGCACATGACGGAACATGGGATGGGCCTTAAGCGGTAACTAAGGTAAACCCCTTTTTCTTCTCTTCTATGCTTTTTTCACCTTCGGTGGTAGGTTTGGTTAATGTACAACGTCTCCTAGAGCAAGATAAGGAGTAGACTCTAGACGTTTTCTTTTTAACCGCGGTTGGAATGACGACATAGCAGTCAAAATAGACAAGTCGTCATTGCAATTAGGTTAATAGCCTTGACGTTGGATTTGCCAAGACTACTAACAAATAAATAGAACCGGTATTCATGCCACGGCTCTTGTGTGTCTTGAGTCTAGGATTCTTGAACACAGATTTCATATTACAAAGTAGGTTTCCTATATTGTTTAGGTTTTTCCTCTTGACATTTTCATATTTTTAACATGATATTTCAGACATGATATACTGTATATTAAACGTTTAACACCGAGGATATTTATTAATTTACTAAATTGATTTTATTTATTAATATTTATTTTTATGTATTTATTTCATGACTATTTTTTTAAAAGGAAGGTATAGTCAGTTAAAATAGGACTTCAGAAGATATCAACACTTCTGGATTATCAAGCCGGCACACTGGTAAGTCAATAAGATAATTATCGCGAATAAACTCGCAGCGTTATTATACATAATTTATTAGGGAAGTGAAGCTCTATGGAATCCTTATAATATACTCACATAGATTCCGTTGTGGTAGAATAGTTTTGATAAGTTTGTAACTCCATTTTGTCGATATAAATAGTCCCGCGCGTAAACAAACTCAGTCCCGCAATCTTGAGAGCTCTGCTACGGACGTGTTCATGTTTACAAAAAGTGTTCGAAATGGAGTACCGTACACTCGCTACGGTAAAGTGTTATGTTCTACAAAGATGTTATTGTATGTCTAATATATGAACCCACAGTAGCTGGCATGCAACTTGCAAGGGCTAGTGTTGTATCCCACGTACTGGGTCTAGGGCACTCTAGAGTTAGGTTAGGTTAGGTTGTTTGGTTAGGTTAATATACTAGGTCTCGGAAACAAGATTCGTAGTTGCGGTAGTATTTACATCAAAACTATAGTTAACTATCAAAACTATTCTTCCACAGTGGAATCTATGTGAGTATATTATAAGGATTCCATAGAGCTTCACTTTCCCTAATAAATTATGTATAATAACGCTGCGATTCTTTTCAAAAAAATTACCGTCAAGATAATAACGTCAGAACTGGAGTCCCATTTCGAGAACTCCACTCCTTTGTCGGGAGGTATAGTCGTTGTTGTTGTTGTTGTTGTTGTTGTTGTTCCCCAAGCTGCCTGGCCGAACAGCCCCAAGGCCCCGAGCAAGGCCAAGGCCATAACCAAGCGCCCCCACATTGTCAGCAATACTTGAACATCTAATGATAAATACAAAAAGGTGAACATTGTATTGTGAATCCTGGTAATATGATCTTTGTGGCTTAAGGGTAGTGCTTCATTGTTGGTAATATTATCTATTTATTCATTTATTTTTTTAAGTTTCCTCGCTAGACCTCCATCAAGCTAAGAAAAACACTGGTCAATATTTCAATATTTACGAGTGAGTCGCACCACAGCTGGGATCTCATTTCTAATGGTAGTTTTGGGTTCCTATCATTCTATTCTTCATTGCTATATACTTTCTATCCACGGGAAAATGTTTTTTTTTTCTTGTGTGTATGTGTGTGTTTTTTTTTTTTTTTTTTTTTTTTTGCATTAACCTAACCAAAAAAAACTAACCTAACCTAACCTAAATGTATTTGGGGGCTATTAGGTTAAGTTAGGTTAGGTTAGGTTTTTTGGTTAGGTTAATGCTAAAACAAAAATTAAGCCAAGAAAAAAAAAATTCCCGTGGATAAAAAGTATATAGCAATGAAGCATAGAATGATAGGAACCCAAAACTACCATTAGAAATGAGATCCCAGCTGTGGTGCGACTCGTAAATATTAACCAAAACACCGCCTATACCCTCTTTCAAGATATATTTGTACATTTTTAATTAGAAAAATGTCCCGGCCAAAGGCCGATTCCTTCTAAAATTAGAGGCTCGCTATCGCTCGCCAGGAAAAAATCGACAGCTATAATGCACGAAAGGTTTTAATATTGACAACAAAATGAGGCGACATGTCTCAAAATCGCCAAACTAACGGAACGAAAGTCTTAAAACCTGAAAACTAATATGATAAACATGAGGGAGAAGGGGGTCCAGAAAAAGCGAGTACTACCCCCCTTAAGCAGGTTACCAAAATGATTCGCCAATGTATCATAATCGCACAGCCCAAAACTGTCCAGATAATCCTGACCACCAGAGTACAGTCCTGGGCAATAATGTTGATACATTATGAAGCCTGGAAATGTTTACAGGAACTTTGGAAATACCGGTACATACAGTATATCAGGGAAACATAATAATAAGAAGGTTAATTTCAAACAGAGATTCCTCTTAAATTACAGGCTCGCTATTGCTCGCCAGGAAAAAATAGACACCTAAATGACACGAAAAGTCTTAATAATGACACAGAAATGGGGCGAAAGGTCTTAAAATCGCCAAACTAATGGGCCGAACGTCTTAAAATCTGAAAACTAATGGGGTTAAACATGAGGAAGAAGGGGGGGCCAGAGAAACGGCCATCTCCTCTTAATGATAAATATGCATTAATATTTATGTATCAGAAACAGGGGTGACCGTGTAAGGAGAGCGTAGGGACACAATCGTCGCAAGATTTGATAATTATAGAATGAAAATCTATGTTTGCAGTGCTATAAAAACTGCATGGACCTTCATTCTCTATTTCTTAAGCCCACAACAAATAGAAACCCTCAGAGTAACTTCCTGTAAGACTCTGACTGTCCAGGTGTTTTTGTGTTGACACTGGTTTGGTGGTGCTGTGTCTGTGTGGTTTGTGGTTGGGGAGAAGTGGGTATGTGTTCGGACAAAGTGGGAAATAGCATGAGGATTGGTAAAGTGGCACAGGCAGTCAGAATGGTCACTGGGGAAGCCTCAAGTGGGGTGCACGAAGTGAATCGACGCATCTTGGACCAGCTAAAGGAGAAACACCCAGAAGCAAAACCAGCAAGTGATGAGGCCAAACTAGACGGGGAATATGTTCCTCCAGACCCGGTGATATATGAGAATATAACTGGAGACCTCGTATGGAGAAAGGCGCTTAAAACACAGGGAGGAGCAGGTCCATCAGGTGTAGATGCTAAGACTTGGAGGATCTTCCTAAGTCAAAACAAGTTTGGTTCAGCCGCGGGTGACCTTTGTGAAGCAATAGCAAATGCTGGCAAAGAAACTTGCATCATCACCATGTGTGAACATAGAAGCTCTGACAGCATGTCGCCTGATACCTTTAACCCTTGTCTAGCGGGGTGTTTTGGGCTATTTTGGGCATATTCAGGCCCTCCTGAATGATCAATCAAGTATCTGCATGAAAAGAAATTTATTCAGCAAAAAACTAGGCACTAAAAGCTTCAAAATGAGACCAGAACGAGCTACGTAGCACTCGTGGTTCTCATGCAGTGGTGCCACCAACATGGGAGTTTAGCGTATAGCGGCATATTTTTTCCCACTACGCTCACTAATGGTAACACTGCCATCCTCTCGAGAACAGAGGGAGCGTGAGTCAGTGGGTGGCGGTAAGCCCTGGGTGTCGGACGTGTGGCCTGCTGCGCTCCCGGCCATTTGCACTCGATTTTAACCCTTTAAAAGCCTTAATAATGCTCCTAACTTGCAAATTGGTGCAAGACTTAAGTCGAGCGCTGCTCTTTAAGGGTTAAATAAGAATCCAGGAGTTAGACCAGTAGGCGTTGGGGAAGTTCTTAGAAGGATTACAGGAAAAGCAATCATGTCCGTATTTGGAAAAGATGTACAAAGAGCAGTGGGCAACTTACAAGTATGTGCAGGACAGCAAGCCGGAGGAGAAGCAGCAATACATGCAATGGGGAAGGTGTATGAGGAGGAAGATTGTGAAGCGGTATTGCTAGTGGATGCAACAAATGCCTTTAACACCATTAATAGGGAGGCAGCTATTCACAACATCAAGATCAAATGCCCGAGCATCGCAAAGTACATAGAAAACACTTATAAGGAGCCAGCTAACCTGTATATAGTTGGAAGCACAAAGAAGGAAGAAATGAAAATTCTCAAATCAAATGAAGGAACAACGCAAGGAGATCCAGTGGCAATGGCAATGTACGCACTGGCACTATCTATTCTGCAGCAGAAAATAAAACATGAGGCAACCCGAGTGAAACAAGTGGCATATGCAGATGACCTCACAGGTGCAGGAAGAATAGGGGATCTCAAAGAATGGTGGCGGAGAGTACAATCGGTTGGCGAAGTCATTGGGTACCATCCGAATGCTAGTAAATCTGTACTAATTGTGAAAGAAGACAAGTATGAAGAAGCGGTGCGGACTTTTGATGAGACAGGAGTGAAGATTACAAAGGAGGGTCAACGCCATTTGGGAGCAGTAATAGGCACAGAAAATTGCAAAAGAGACTATGTGCGAAAAAAGGTAGCGGAGTGGGTAAAGGAAGTGAAAACCCTGGCAGACATTGCGAAATCTGAACCACATGCTGCACATACTGCCTTCACATATGGTGTTAAGCACAGATGGACCTTTCTTATGAGAACAGTGCCTGACATTGGACAGATGCTCCAACCGCTGGAAGAAGCAATAAGAGGAGCATTCATACCTGCTTTAACAGAGATGGAAGGCGTCACACAAGAGCTAAGAGATCTATTAGCTCTTCCGCCAAGGTTCGGAGGTATGGGGATCATAAATCCAGTGGAGGCGGCACCTCATGAGTACCAAAATTCCCTTAAACTTACTACGTCTCTGACAGAAAAAATACGGGAGCAAAATGAAAACGAAGAGGTGTACGAAGAGGAACAACGAAATGCAAGACAGGAAATTACAAAGAGCAGAGAAGAGAGACAGAAATATAGCCTAGAACAAATTAAGACCGTATGTAGTGAAGAACTGAAAATGAGAGTTGAGATGGCACAAGACACGGGGGCTTCAAATTGGCTCACATCATTACCAATAAAGGAAAAAGGCTTCAGCTTAAATAAACAAGAATTCAATGATGCCGTAGCCTTGAGGTATGGGTGGCCAGTTTCGAACCTGCCGCTGAAATGTGCATGCGGTGAAATAAACAACTCAGACCACTGTGTGACCTGTAAGAAAGGAGGATTCATCTGTATCCGGCATGATGAAGTACGAGACATCACTGCACAAATGCTGGACGAGGTGTGCCATGATGTCAGAATCGAACCGGAACTTCTGCCTATGGACGGACAGCGCTTGGCCCACAATACTGCAAATACTTCAAATGAAGCAAGAGTGGACGTAAGTGCTCGAGGTTTTTGGACGAGGGGACAACGGGCTTTTTTCGATATCAGAATCTTCAACCCAAGAGCACAAACATATCGTGAGCGAGGACACAAGGCGGCATACTTGAGAACCGAAAGTGAGAAAAAACGCGCTTATGAAGAAAGAATTTTGAACAGGGATCAAGGAAGCTTTACTCCTCTGGTCTTCTCATCGTCGGGGAGGAATGGGACCTTCTGCAAGTGTCTTCTATGCCAGATTAGCTGAACAAATATCGGAGAAAAAGCGCCAGCATAGAAGCCAAGTCATAACTTGGATGAGATGCCGGCTCTCTTTCTCTCTTCTCAGGTCTGCACTCCTATGTCTCAGGGGTACAAGGTCCTCCCCGCTACAGAGGACAAGAGTGAGAGACTTGGACTTTGAAATGGTCGTGGCGGAGGGACGAATTGGGGAGCAACTACTGTAGGTTGATTGTAGGGAGGTACTGGTACAATAAGATAAACTATAATGTAACTAGAATAAGATAGATTGTACACCACTTTGTAACTGTCACCATAAAAAAAAAAAAAAAAAAAAAAAAAAAAATAAAAAAAAGGAAACATGCTTACATTACTGAAATGTTTGTGGACATGCAGTAATGCAAGTAATGGTCACTCTTCTGTAAATCTAAAATGGCTTACTTAAGAATGGGAAAGGGGTGGGGCCTTCTATTTATAAAAAAAAAAAAAAAAAAAAAAAAAAAAAAAAAAAATTAGTTCGGACAATTGCTGCCTATTTTCGTCCATGGTTTGGGCTTGGATTCATTTAGACGTTTTAAATATCTCTATCTCAATAATGGTACGTAATAGAGTACATTGTTTTTTTAGATGGTTTACTTCTTGTTCCCTGTATATTACGCCCTTCAATTTTGAAGGTGTCGTTTTCAAACATCCTGTATATTTGTTGTTTTGCTATGTGAGTGAGGGAGACAAAAGGCAGAACTGCCTTTAGCGAGTGCCTCTCCCAGAGTTGAAAGAGTGACAGGGCCAAAATCAAGGGACGTTCGAGCCAAAATGCCTGGACACGCGGAGTTTGAAGCAATGTAAGTCATAGGAAGAAGGAAAGACTGATTCTGGGAGAGAGTTCCAGAGCTCAGTTGTTGAATAGAAGAAAGACTGAGAATAAAGTTTCACTCTTGGGTTGGAGAGTTTCACAGAGTAGGAGTGGGAATATCTACCTATTTTGGTTGAGGTAATAATTGTATGATAGTAGACAAAATCGTACACATGAATCCTGCCAGCAAAAGTTTTTTTATTTTATTTTATTTTTTATAGAGGATATTTACTGTTTTTCTTAGGGCTCAGATAACTTAGTAGAATGCTAATATTATATATATTTTATATTATGTTGATGTTTTAATTTCTAATCTATGTATTACATATACAAATTGTCTTTGTATATGGAGAAAGTTTAAAAACCAAGGATATTTACCTTCTTTGTAAGGAGGGTACAACTAAGTGGGACAAAATATCATACAAGCGAATATTGACATCATATTATTTTGTTTGGTTCTTATCATAGACTTAGAACGTTTAAAATCACGGATATTTACCTTTTATGTAGGGAGGAGATACGTAACTGGGGAAAAAATCGTATAAGCGGCTCCTAACAGCACGAGGTATGGAGAGAGACTGTAGGTGGGCGGTGTCTGCGGGGGTATATATAGACTCGGTCACAGGTGGTAGTGCCACACGTCCCTGGAATACTCAATGGCAACCTTGACAGTCACTAGGTTGGTTCCAGTCTATTGAGATACACACACTCACTCTCACACTCTCTCTCTCTCTCTCTCTCTCTCTCTCTCTCTCTCTCTCTCTCTCTCTCTCTCTCTCTCTCTCACTACTTATATCCACCACTGGAGCCTAACACATTATTAGCGATAGTCACTGAGAGTGTTCATATGGCCGTCCGTCTGTTTGGTCAAGACGTCGGATCAGATAGTGTTTAGTCCTCAGGGTGTTAAGGGGATAGTTTTTCTGGACCTCTTCTCCCTCATGTTTAGCCCCATTAATTTTGAGATTTTAGGATGTTTGCCCCATTAGTTTGGCGAATTTAAGGTGACCGCCCTCTTTTTAGGCTTAAAAAGCTCGAAATCCTGAAAATGCCATTAAGTGTTTACTCAACATCCCTTCACAAGCCAGTGAAATGTTATTGGTGAAAACCCATTCGATTTTTTTTTTTTTTTTTTGTATTCCAAACTTTTCCTGTATTTCTAAAAACGCTATATAGCGAACTTTGACATTGACAGGCTCAGTAACTACTGGTCATACGAGGATCGTACATATATAAATGGAAAGAGCGTACAATACTCTACAACCTCCCGAAAGCTTTATCTTCTACTCTGCCGTGTTTGTCTGTAAAATATTGTAAAAACACAAAAACAAAATACAAATGTTCACCTAATTACCTTAAGACTTTCACAGGTTTTCTCAAAAAGTTATTTGGCAACTTTGAGATCTATCTAGTCTGTTATTATTGGGACTACAGGAATGTTGTATATACCATTGTAAAGTGCATAGGAAACTCTACAATATCTGTGAATTCTATTTACTCTAGCTAATTTCGTTAGTTTACAGCATGTCGTCAAAGTCGTAAAATTCTACAAAATAAATTGACCTTAATTCATAATCACCTAAATCCAAAAATAGAAAACAATATATAAAAGGGTTATTTACAATAACTACAGACACACCTTCTGTGAGTTGTTTGATCACATAAAACAGGTGCTACAGGGATTTATGTAGAAGGTTTTCATTTTTATTTTTATTTTTTTTACCTAAATTGAGAGAAAACAAAATCGTTGACCTAGTTTCATAGTCACATATACCTGTGCCAAATTGCATTTAAATTGAAAGTAAGACCTGGAAGTTGGGTTATAAATAGGGCGGCCCTCTTAAGGCCTTTCGCCCCATTTATTTGTCAATTTTAAGACAATGTGTACCATTCAGGTGTTGATTTTTCTCTGGTGCGTGATAGCCAGCCTGCAATTTAGGAGGAACCAGCCTTCGGCCAGAACATTTTTGTATCGAATAAATCTACAAATGTCTTGGGGATACATTTTAAGCTTGATAAAGGTTTAGAGATAAAACTAAATATAGTTTATAATAATAGTAATTATTATTATATACAAAATATAAATAATATATGAAATTCCCTAAAGAATCGCGTCAAAAACACTGTTATAAATTGAGTGTATCTGAATTTGTCATTTCACGGTAGCATGAGTCGCTCCAATTCTGCTTGGGAATATAGTTTTACTGACTGCCAGGGTGAGAGAGAGAGAGATTAAATAGGGGAAGTGGTAGAGATAGTGTGAGAAAATATTAAAGTAAGACAAAGAGAGAGAGCTTTGATATGCTTAATATGCCCTAAACCAAACATTACAAAGGCATATCATGAACCCAGGCTTCTTGTGTACATAGTCGACATATAACTAGCTTTATATACTGTATGTATTAAAAATGCATATATAAAATTAAATGGATATATACAGGGAGGGAGAATATGGTCACAGGCCACTCGATAAAATATATACCTCAGAATTCCACGTTGCCCTAACCTATAATCTTTACAAGTAAACAAATAAATAAAATTAAAAAAAAAATAAAAAAAAAAAAATCCCAAAAAAACTATTGCCTCTGATATTGAATAACCTTGGGAATTCCGTATTAAGTGCTCACTTAAGGGAGCCCACCTCGCTTTTTCTCTCTCTCTCTCTCTTTGGCTTTTATCCATTCGGCCCCATTCAACCTATTTTAAGACGTTTACCCCCATCCAGGTGTCAATATTTTCCTGGCGAGCGGTAGCGAGCCAGCATATATATATTTTTATTTTGACAGCAAGTTAAATTTGTACATTTTTCTATAGAAAAAATGTGTCCGGCGAAGCCGGATTTCTCCATACAATACTGGCTCGCTATCGCTCGCCATGAAGAAATCGACACCTGGATGGGGATAAACGTCTTAAAACAGTTGGCTGAATGGGGCCGAATGGATACAAGCCAGGGAAAGAGAGAAAAGGAGATAAAGAGAAAAAAAAGCCGGTGACCTCCCTTAACTCTATTTGGCCCGAGAGTGATCTTTTTGGACCTTCCCAGTTTCACAACTTTAGGTTGGAGATTTTAAGACATTTCACCCCATTGGTTTGGCGATAATAAGACGCTTCACCCCATTCAGGTGTCTATTATTTTCTAGGCGAGCGATAGCGAGCCTGTTACATACTGGGCGAGATAGTGAGCCTGTTACATAGAGGATATCGGCCTTCGGGCGGGACATTATTGTAATACAAAAATGTACAAATTTAGCTTGAAAGGGGTCTGGGTGTTTTTTTTTTTTAAACCTAGGGGACAAACTTGATTACATTAGTCGAAAATGGCAAAACCATGCAATATCCAAATTGAGTAAAAACCTATTGCCTCTAATATTAAATAACCTTGGGAGTTACGTATTAGGTAAGAGGGTGCTCACTCACTCTATCTGGTCTGACGGCTTGGGAGTTATTAGGGTATTTTGTTTGATTATTATTGAGGAGTTTTGCTTGCGTCTGCCATATTAGAACAATATGTACAGTACTGTATTTTAGTTTGTCCCTTAGGTTAACAAAAACGCCTTATTTACCCATTGATAGTATGGATATTTATTCAACCCATCCTTAATCACCCCAGCATCGAAAAAGCTGAGAGATGCAAGGCCAGAGGAGGAGCTACAACAAGACAAGTCTTTGTCACTGTACTCGGAGATCTACCAGAGAAAATCAAGACAAGCAGAGGAAACTACAAGCTTCGACCATATGTAACAGAGCCAGTGAGATTCTGCAAGTGCCATTGCTTTGGCCATCTTCAGGGTACCTGCAAGAGCACCTTGAAATATGGCATATGTAGCAGTCAGCACGACAACAGGGACTACATCACCAAGCACCGAAATAAGGAGGAAACAAAGGCTAAATGCCCCAGCTGCCAACTTGGACATCAAGCCTGTCCCTGAGAGAAGGAAGAGGATCTCAAACAACCCGGAGCCACAAGAACCTCAAGCACCCAGGAATTTGACGAGAGCCGAGAATAAAAAGGACAAAGGAGACAACCCAAGAGAAGAACTTCACCTTCACCAGAAACCAGCTAAATCGTCTCTTCACATACTTCACCAAGATGGTTTGTGAGATGGTGGGAGTCGAGTGTGACTTCGAGCCGACAGCGAAAGCAGTGGAAAACCTGACCAAGCACATCCCCGAGACCAACGTAAGAGAGAGGAAGACACCAAGAAGCTGTCCACTACTGGAGAAGCCCCTGAACAGAAACACCGCAGCAGCACCCGCACCACCGAAGCCTTGACCAGAGGAACCCCAGAATGAAGCAGCACCCGCACCACTGAAGTCTCAACCAGAGAAGCCCCAGAATGGAGACAACATGGAGGAAGAAGAACAATAACGGAGGAAAGAAGAAACCCAGAGGAAGAGAGAAGGATTTATAAGAAGAGCTGAAGAAAGGAAGAAACAACAAGTAGCTGCCGAAGAAGCAATAATGAGATAAATTATCATGGAAGCAGCCAGAATGTACTACGACAACAACGAGGAGGAGATGAGTGAATCCGAGTTGGATGACATCTTCGCCAAATGAGGCTCTCGAGCCCCACAGGTGGGTCACCAAGGGAAAAGGCCCACATGTTACTTATGAAAAACACAAATCATCAACAAAATAATATTTTATACTGTGTGTCGAGGGTTTATATTTGTATACAAATATAAACCCTCGACACACAGTCGTCGCCCCTGTTCCTTTGAACACGGTTCCTCTCCTCTCCTCGCAGCCAAAAGCTCCATATTAACCCTTCCAATACGATGACGCCTTTTTAGCTTTGATTCTGGCTGAAATTAGACGATTTTAGACAGTTTAAGAAGGATCTCTTGCAACTATAAGGCTTCGAACTATCTCAGTTAACCCTTGTAACTTACCACAGATCCTTCCTAAGCTGCATATAATTGTGAAAATATAGCTAGAATAAAGTATAACAGACGTCACTGGGACATAAAGGGTTGACTATATGAGCGTTGAAATGACCGTAATATGTTGGCAATACTGCTGCCTGTACTGTGACTGTAAACAGAACTGAATAATATTTGTACTTTGTATTAACGCTCTCTCATCCGATGTATTGGGGGTTATTATGATATTATTGAAGGTATTCATTGATTATGCCATTTTAGAACAATCTATTATAGTTTGTCCCCTAGACTAGCCCCCCTCCCAGCCCCTTTACCACCCTCAAGCTAAATTTGTATATTTTTTGGTAGAACATTTTCCAGGCCGAAGGCCGGTTTCTCCTTAATAACAGGCTTGGTATCGCTCGCCCAGAATATAATCGACACCTGAATGAGGCAAAGCGTCTTATGTTCACCAAACTAATGGGGCAAAACATTTACAAATATCAAAACTAATGGATAGTGGTCAAGATTGTTGGCCTAATTACATTGACTAGAATATAATTATAGAGGTCAACAGCCTCTGTTTCCGACGCAGACAAGACAGGTACCCCATAGAATCAGAGGGCTCGGTTTGTTATCTACAGGATGATGTGTGTCTGTCTGTCTGTGTGTGTGTGTGGCTTGTTTGTATCCTTGTTTCCGGTTGTTTGTTGTTATTGTTATTATCCAAGTTGTTTGTTGTTATTGTTATTATCCAGGTTGTTTGTTGTTATTGTTATTATCCAGGTTGTTTGTTGTTGTTATTGTTATTATCCAGGTTGTGTGTTATTGTTATTATCCAGGTTGTTTGTTGTTGTTATTGTTATTATCCAGGTTGTTTGTTGTTATTGTTATTATCCAGGTTGTGTGTTATTGTTATTATCCAGGTTGTTTGTTGTTGTTATTGTTATTATCCAGGTTGTTTGTTGTTATTGTTATTATCCAGGTTGTTTGTTGTTGTTATTGTTATTATCCAGGTTGTTTGTTGTTGTTATTGTTATTATCCAGGTTGTTTGTTGTTGTTATTATCCAGGTTGTTTGTTGTTGTTATTGTTATTATCCAAGTTGTTTGTTGTTATTGTTATTATCCAGGTTGTTTTTTGTTGTTGTTGTTATTGTTATTATTCCGGTTGTTTGTTGTTGTTGGTATTATTTTAAGTGGTTATTATTTCGGCTACTGTTGTTATTGCAGTTATTGTTGTTGTTGATAATGCTATTGTCGTTATTCTTGTTATTGTTGGTACTGTTGTTGGTCTTGCTATTCTTGTTGTTGTTGTTGTGCTTATTATTGCCATGTTTGTTGTTGCTGTTGTTGTTATTATTGTTGTGACTATTGTGGTTTATGGTATTACTAATGGTTAAACAATCAATCAATTATTATTATTATTATTATTTATTTATTTATTGTTTCCCCTAACTTGAATTAAGTCTTTAGGAGGTGGCAAATTGTGCGAAGTTCTGCATCTTCTGATTATAAGAATCACGTGCTGTACCTCATCATGTTCGCCTTCTTAAATTACATTATTGTACTGTGTCCAATAATTACTGTAATGTATTAGCCCATGTGTGGGTATAAATAAACAATCAATCAATCAAATCAATTACTAATGGTGGTACTGATTCTGATGTTGTTTATCTATGTGTGTGTGTAATAATAATAATAATAATAATAGTAATAATAATAATAAACGGTTTATTAAAGAATGGCAGCCTCATGAGCTGAAAATACACATTTTACAATTTAGTGGATGAACATGAGATGTACAGATATGAAGATGGTGTGTGTGTGTGTGTGTGTGTGTGGTGTGTGTACTTACTCTAGTTGTACTTACTCTAGTTGTATTGCGGGAGTGAGCATGCTCGTTATTTCCCGCCTCCTATATGTGTAGGTGTTATATGTATCATTGGAATGGCTGTGGATGTGTGTGTAGTCTGTATTTTTAGCCAATTGGCGACATCGGAAACGAAGGCTTAGGGTGGATCTGTATGGTACCATTCTCACTATAGACGGTACCGTCTCGCCCGAAGGCTTAGGTAGCCATCAGCTTAGGTGAACCATATGATACCCATCTCGCCTTGTACCATTTTTGCCAACCCCAGATGGGACGTCACAACGTCGTCCACTTATTCCACGTACCTATTTACAGCTAGGTGAACTGAGGCTAACACATGAAAGGAGACAAGCCCAATTTGTCTCCGCCCGGCCGGGGATTGAACCCCCGACCCCTCGTGTGTGAGACGAGAGCTCTACCTACTAGGCTACGGGCTGTGTGTGTGTGTGTGTGTGTGTGTGTGTGTGTGTGTGTGTGTGTGTGTGTGAATATTACTCTCTTCCTAGCTCCCCATCAGAAAATATGACCCAATATTATCAACTCCTCTTTGCCTGTGTTGTACTCTAGGAAAACTTTAGAGATTTACCACGTTGCCACAGAACCAGGAACACACAATTCACGATACCTTAACACTATCTGGTCCGACGTCTTGGGGGTTATTAGAATAGTTTGTTTTAATAATTATTATCCATTTATATATTTTTCTATTTTTACTTTTGTTTTACATCTTCGAGCAATGTATTTTGCTTTGCTCCCTCGGCTAACAAAACTGCCTTCCCAGACTTCTTTCAAACTTACAAAATATCCACCCAGGCCCCCTTCAAGCTAAATTCATACATTTTGGGGTAAAAAATGTCCCGTTCGAAGGCCGATTTCTTCTATTTTGTTATGGGTATGAAGGAGACAACAGTCAAAGCTGCCTGCAACAAGTGTCTCCCCCAAAGTTGAAAGAGCGACAGTCACCATTTATTTATTTATGTAATATATGTGTGTGTATTGGAAAGAAGTGTGGTGTGCTTGTTTAGTGTAAT
This sequence comes from Lithodes maja, assembly GCA_037953745.1. Taxonomy (NCBI): domain Eukaryota; kingdom Metazoa; phylum Arthropoda; class Malacostraca; order Decapoda; family Lithodidae; genus Lithodes; species Lithodes maja. Next base: position 118,890 of record JBAKBP010003539.1, read on the forward strand.
GCAATGAATAGGAGGAGAATGTGTTTGTGAGAGCTAGCTGGATTACTCTCTGTGTAGGTGAGATACAAACAGAAACAGTAAGGGAAGCCAGACAAATTAAACAGGAATTCCAGCAACTCCTTATCACATGCCTATGAGGCCTCCCCTGGGTATTGCCCTGCTCGATTGGTGTCTACAATCTGCCCAATAGCTCCAGGATCGTTCTCACTCGCCCATAAGAAAATCGACACATGAATGGGGTGAAGTGTCTTATTATCTTACATAATTATACACATATTAGTATGTACAGTATATAGGCATTATATAAATACATTAAGAAAGAGAGAAAGAGGTGGGGTTAGGAAAGAGTGAGAGAGAGAGAGAGAGAGAGAAAGAGTGTGGGTGGGTTAGTGAGAGTGAGAGTGAGAGTGAAAGAGAGTAAAGCCGCGTTTTCCTTTACCACCACTATCTCCGATAGACTGGAAAAGGTGTCGTATTACACCATTAATGGGAGGTTTCTAGTTTGTTTCCTACTCCTCCAGCAATCTTAAAATTTCACCCCCTTGACCCCCTTTCAAGATAAATTTGTACATTTTTCGGTAGAAAAATGTCCCGACCGAAGGCCGATTACTCTTAAATTACAGTCTCGCTATCGCTCGCCAGGATAAAATTGACACCTAAATGGCACGAAAGGTCTTAAAATTGACAGAATGGGGTGGAAATATCTTAAAAATCACCAAACTAATGGGGAAAACGGCTTATAATCTCAAAAACAATGAGGCTAGACATGAGGGAGCAAGGGGTCAAGAAAAAAGTCCCTCAAGTGGAAATCTCCCCTTAACCTAACAAGTGCGCATGGGGGTAATTAGACACCTCTCCCTGTGCGCATGTATTTGAGGTGTTTCCGTCACTAAAATATTCATTTTACCATAAATAGCATTAATACTTATCCATACGCGCCTATTATGGGTTGATTATAGAGGTATTAACCTGAAACAACAATAAAACGAGTGAAAACATCGTTTGGATGGTCAAAATCGGAGATATAGCCCGCGAGTTGTATAATGTATGGGTGAGGCAAGCTGCTTTCCCGCCAATTTCCCCCAAGGCCACTGAGACACAGTCGATCGATACTCTCTCTCTCTCTCTCTCTCTTGCACTCGTTTGCTATCAGTGATGACAACGCCCTGCTTGCAACTCGCTAATGTTAGCACGAAAATATACCTCAGAATAAGGGAATAACAGGGAAAATAGGTGATACCTGAAGGAGAGGAGGAAAGTGGGGAAGGAGGGGAGGTAGAGGACTGAGATTTTGCATGGCCCAGGGGCAAAAAAAAAAAAAAAATCGATGTCAAAAGTGAATTTTTTTTTTCTCTGACTCTTAAGAGTCTTCCCGCAGTCCGCCGGGGGAACTCGTAAGAGTCTCCCCGTAGTTCCCGGGTTAAGGGTGTCGAATATCAAACCATCTCAAACCTGCTTTTCCACTGGTTTGAGGAAGTGAGGAACTGGTTTGAAGTCAATCCGATTTGGGCTTTAGGTATATATCTGTAAGGTGGGGTAGGAGAGAGAGTTACAAGGAATAGTTAGTATCTAAAACACCTTGCGGTCCATTCCGGGGAGATAATCGAAGTGGAAGGAGATATTGTTTAGTGCACTACACTCATTACATAGTGTGCAAAATACTATCTACTCTCCTCTTGAGCTTCTGTACTAAAGAATTCTTTACAACTTCCGAGGGAAGTTTTTTCCAGGTAGAACAGATCTTATATGTGAAAAAGTTTCCACAAATACTAATGCTGAACCTTTTCAATCCATCCATTGATGAGTGTTGTATTTATATTGAAGTTAAACAAATTTGCTATAATCCACATTGTCAAACCCATTAATTATTGTTAAAACTTCAATGAACTGACCTCTCAGTCTGCGTGTTTCCAATAAAAAGGGATCAAGAGCTCTCAACCGGTCCTCATAGCTCAGTCTTCTAATTGATGGAATAAGCTTTGTAGCTCTAGCTTGTACTCTTTCCAGTCGCTCTATATCTTCCCTGAGTGCTGGAGACCAGAATTGAACAGCAGACTCCAGGAGAGGCCATATCAGAGCATTGAAGAGTGTTAGGACTATTTCCTTATTTCTATATTTAAATTGGTTCTTAACTCCTGTAACGGTGACGTTTTGTAAATTGTATTCTATCTATATTTAGAGGATTTTGTGCAGTATAAGTAGATACTGTGCTAGTAAAAAGGCTTGCTTGAGATAGTTCGAAGCCTGTTAATTGCAGGAGGTCCTTTTGAAACAATAAAATCGTCTATTAGTAGCCAGAATGAGCTTTTTCTCTAATTCAATGCACTGCTTGGAAAACTTTAGGTCACTGCTCATCAGAACACCCAAATCATTTTCCAAATCAATCACTTCCAGAGGCATTCAAAATAGCGAATAGCATGACTTGGGGTTTGCTTCACCAATATACATCACTTTGCACTTTTCCAAGTTTAGTGGCATCTGCCAAGGTGGAGAGAACATAATAATTCATTCAGGTTCAGTAGTAGTTTATCGAGAGGCCTTCCCTAGGGTTAAGTGCCCCATTAATTACTATTTCCTTTCACCTATGCATAGCCTATGATAGCGCAGTTGGAAAGTGTGTACATGCTTAGATTGATATGCAGGATTCGAAACTGCATAATAAATCGTAGGCTTGTCCACCTTTCTTTAACTGTCTTCGTGGTGCAATGCATAAGTGTGTTGATTTTCGATGTGAGCATCCTAGGTTCGAATCCCCGGACTGCCACATGTGTTTGTTAATTTCATTAATCGAGTTTAGGAGTAAAGTTGGGTGGTGGAGAGAACATAATAAATCATTCACTAAGCCTGCTAAGATCCATCCTGAGCTGTTCAGCCTCTTCAGAATCCTTCACATTCACTCCAAGTTTTATGTTATCTGCAAACTTGGAGATCACACTCAACAGACCAATTCTGATGTCATTCACTTATATGATAAACAAAAATGGGGCAAGGAAAGATCCCTGTGGAACTCCAGAAATGACTAAAGTCCACTCAAAAGAAACACCATTAATTACCACTTGTTGCTGCCTACCTGTTAGCCAACTTTCTATCCAATTTTTTACCTCTATATTGATACCTAGTGCATTCACATTTGACATTATCCTGCAATGAGGCACTTTGTCAAAAGCTTTTAAAAATCTAAATAAAGGATGTCTATGGCTCTACTTTTGTCATACACAGCATTTCGTGGAAAATTTCCAACACATTGGTAAGACATGATCGGTGCCGCCTGAATCCATGTTGGGAATTTGTGATTAAGTTGTGGATTTCCAGGTAGTCAACTATCTTGTCTACTAGTACCCCTTTTAAAAGTTTTACTATGATAGAAGTCAAGCTAATTGGCTGATAATTCTTGGGACACTCATGATCTCCTTTCTTAAAGATTGACATCATATTGGCCAGTTTCCAGTCTTCTGGGACCTCTCCAGTTTCTAGTGATTTATTGAAGATTTCTGCCAAGAAAGGTGTGATTTCATCTTGCACTTCTCATACTAATCAGGTAAGAAAGCCATCTGGGCCAAATAAATTGAACCTATTAAACTTACCTATTCCTTTTGCTACCTCCTCTGGGGTACATTTAATTCTGCTAAGATCTTCACCTTCATGCACTATTTCTGGACTTGGCATGTCACTGGTATTTTCCCTTGTAAATACCGAGGCAAAATAGTCGTTTAGGGATTTATCTATATCACTGTCAGAGAGTTCTAGTGTGCCTAGTGGATCTTTTAGAGGTCCAATGCAGAACCTCTACTGCTTACTGCTATTCACAGAGCTGAACAACTCTTTAGAACTCTCTTTGCAGAGGGTTGCAACTCTGGGTTCTTCATTCTGCTGTTTCCTTTATAAGAGATTTCATTCTCCTACAAAACATTTTGAAGGCCTCTAAATCTCTTTGGTTCTGACTTCTTTTGGCCTTTCTGTGTGCAACCTTTCTCTATTTAATTGCTGAAGCTATGCCACTTGCTAACCATTTTGGTTGGGTTGAGCCTGATTTGGTAAGTTTAGTGGGAACGAACGCAGCTTGTCGATCCATTAACTGCTCTTTGAATGAGCACCAAATAGCATTAACATCCTCACCCTCAAGTCTGATCTGGGATAAACTTCCCCGAAGGCCTTTCAAAATTTGCTTGACGGAAATCTAGTTTCGTACTCTGAGGACTGGTGGGTGTGCTGCAAAAGGTGTGAAGAGAGAGCCTAACTAGTTTGCAGTCACTACCTCTGAGTGATTCCCCAACAGATAAGCTGTTCACACTTTCTTCTTCAGTGGTGAACACAAGCTCTAGTATATTGTTGCCTCTAGTTGGCTCGTTCACTCACTGAGTCAAAAAGTTATCATTAGCAAAGTTCACAAGACCTTCATTACCTTCAGCATTGGCAGGTCTTGCTTCCCAGTTTACCAGGCAAATGAAGTCACCTAAGATCACACTGGTTTTGCCGTCGATATGACCACTCAGCCTAATGTACAGAAGTTCATCCTTTTCAACATTTTGATGTGGAGGCCTGTACAGCAGAACAGCCCTATAGATAGAGTTACCTAGATTGAGGTCTACTCCAAGCAGTTCATGCTCTGACCTGATCTTGCAGTCAATTGGATTTAGAAAATCTCTGATGTACAGACAAATTCCGCTCCCTTCCTGCATGGTCCAGTCTTTATGAAACATTCTATATCCACATATTTGAAATTCCCCAACATAATCTCTGGTATCACTGTGAATCCAGGATTCAATGATATCCACTTCATCAAAGCACTGTGTCAACAATCATTGATATTTGGGTAATTTATTCCTTATTAACCTAGCATTAAATAATAATACCTGAAGGAGGTTCAGTTTGTTCCTAGAACCCTCTAGTTTACTCCGTTTCCCGAAGGGAAGAGTCTATGGAGAGAGAGAGAGAGAGAGAGAGAGAGAGAGAGAGAGAGAGAGAGAGAGAGAGGGAAAGTAGAAGGTAGACAGCCAAGGATTTCTGTGATTCACCTGAGGAAACCCCAACCTACGTCATCAACACGCCTTTATTCTCCCTCTCTCTCTCTCTCTCTCTCTCTCTCTCTCTCTCTCTCTCTCTCTTTCTGTTCTGGTGGTGGATATCAACCTATTTGATCGGGTGAGATGTTATTTAGCTACCATTAGATGAGTATACAGTATGTAGCTTGGGTAAGGGTTTATCCTAAAATTATTGTTGATTGAAGTTAAATAATAGGACATTGTTGTGGAAATGTAAGCTATTTTTGCAAAAGTTTGGAACTTAATAGTAAGGTGAAGAGCTATTTAATAAAAACAACTTTGCTACTGGGTAAAAATATATTATTATAACATCTATTAAATAACCATGTTGGAACCCGCCACTTAACACTATCTGATTCGACGTCTTGTGGGTTATTATGATAATGTGTATAATTATTATTTAGGTTTTTGCCTGTTCTTGCCATTTTCGATCACTGTATTTGAGTGTGTCCCCTAGATTAACAAAAACACCTCCCCAGACTTCCTTCAAACTAAAAAAAAACAAAAAAAAAAAACATCCGGTCCCCATCAAGCTAAATTTGTAAGGTTTTTCGAGAAAAAAAATATATTCCTGGCCGAAGGCCGATCTCTTCAAAGTTACAGGCTCGCTACCGCATGCCCAGAATACTAATTGACACCTGTACGTGGTGAAGCGTCTTATTATCGCCAAATTAATGGGGTGAAAAGTCTTATAATGTCCAACTAATGGAGCTAAACAGGGAACAAGGAGATTTCCAAAAAGATCCACCTCACACCAAAAAGGGTTAAGATGTCCTAATAATATAAATGAGGTAAATTTGTCAAGTATGGGGGCTAGGCTATATTAAGTAAAAGGAAGACCTGTGTTGTATATATTTCCTGTGTTGTATTTCCGGGCTACAACTCTCCTGGGTGAGTGAGGCAGAGTATATGATATTACTGCTATACCTAACAATTGTATATATATATATATATATATATATATATATATATATTCTCTTTTAAACAGACGAGGTTAAAGGCAATAGCAGTTTCAGCATTCAGGATTTTATTGTTACAGCTTTCAATAGTTCTAACAATTTTCCTCTGGGGTTCAGAGATGAGGTACAACAGGTTAGCAAAATTCATGGTGGATCCAACGTTTCACAAGTAAACATCTTGCATCTTCAGGGAATGGAGAGGTAATGATTAGAATAATTCAATTCAATTCAAATGAATATAGAAAAGGTGGGTGAGGGTGAAAGAAGGGAAGTTTTTATTGGTTAAGTAGGAGAGACAGTGGTAAAAGTGAGAGCAAATAGAGTGTCGGGGCTTGACCCAACGTGCGTGAGTTGAGTATTGGGCTGGATCAGTATGGCTTGCCAAGAAGGGGGCTGGGAGGCTGCAAGATGAAGGCAGGAGATGGTGGTGTTGATGGTGGTGGTGAAGAAGTCGATGGTGTTAATGTTGGTGTTTAACGAATTCTTTCATGTTGAAGGTCTTTCTCGATCTTTTTGGGTTTTTCATGGAGCTCCTGATCTTGAACAGCTGACTTTGGAAGATCCTTAGCCCTTTTACTTGCTCTGGTGTAAAAGATGGATCAGGGGTTGCTTCGGTGTCCCCCAAAATGGTTCTCCATAAAGGTGATTCAGGGGGGGGACGTCGTTTTCCTCTTGGTGCTGCATCCTTGACTCCTTCTTGCTCGATCGTCTCCACGTCGACTATTTCTCCTATGGTGGACACAGTGTACTCAGACGACGTGGAGGGGAGTGCCACCGGATGATTAATGGTGGCAGGTGCTGGAGTCGAGGCTGCTACTGGTCCGGTGATGTTGACTGCTGATGGAGGTGGCGATGCTGAGACTGCAGGAGGAGGTGGTGGAAGGCTGCTCCTATTGATTGGTTTGTAGATGTTCAGGCGTTTCCGTGGCTGCTGTCTTGGACGTTGTTGGGGAGCCTGTGGACGAGTGATTTTGGTGGAGTGCATGTTTGGGATGATAATAGAGGGCAAGTTGTTAGCTTGTAGGAGAGCAGGGAGATACACCCTTAGGAGGTTGATGTCCCCACCAGCAAGAGCAGTGGCTGTGGTGACAATGATTTTGATGATTGAGTCCTTGTCACAAGATGGCTGCTCTACTCTTGCCTTCTCCTTCCTCTTCCTGGCATGCACCGATCCCTTCACACAGTCACCCTTGGGTCCAGATACTCGATGTGCCTCCATTCCCTTCTTCCCCTTTTTGATGGTAAACTCTACCCTCTCTCCGTCACCACAAAACAACATATTTATACAAAATTCGAGGATCAAGAATAGGTAGGTGGGCGGAGCTACTGGGTGTGGGATGGCTGTTCATTGGTGGAAGGCAGTCTATTCGCGAGACGGGCACTAAATCTTATCGGTGGTTGGTTGTTGGCTGTGGGTGGCTGTGATTGGTTGGTGTTGTCAGTTGTGTGCTGAGCGCGGAAAGGTAAGGGAGGGGGGGCAGTATGCCTGTAGCGCTTGCCTGAAGGAAGAATTTGAAGGTCTTGTGTTTGGTTGTTGATGCTGGGGTTGAGTGTTTGGATGTATAGAGCTTCTAAAATAGCTAGTCTTCTGGGGTCTGATTCTTTGTCGAGTATGGTAGTTTGTTTGTCTAGGTCGGCACGAGTTAGGGCAAGATGGTGGGGGGCTTGATAGTGATCTTTTATAGCGCCAGATTGAAGGTGGAGGGTTAGTCGACGGGAAAGGCGAGTCTGTGTCATTCCAACATAGGATAGGGGTCCACAGTCCCCATAGGTGCAAATATGCTGGTATATCACATGATCGTCTTTCGGTTGGTTGGTGGAAATGGGGCGGTTACGGAGGACAAGGTTGGAGGTCTTAGGAGATTTGTAGTAAATAATTTTTTTTTTTTTTTAAAAGACCTCCGTCTACATATTGTGAAAAACCTGTTATCCTCCGGCAAATTGTGGGGTTGAGTGAGTGAAGGGGGGGACAGTGAATGAAGGAGGATGCATGTTTTTCATAATACGTGTTGCTAGCCCCAAACGCGCGAGCAACTGTGGCTTTCAACCATCCGACACATCCCCTTTTATTAATGTGTATCACACATGTTACATACAAATAAAGTTTATGTTTTGTTTTACCCTACTGTGGAAAGACTACGGATACACCACTCCTGCCGGGGCCTCACGCAGTGGCATGACCCAGTCCTGTCGAACTGAGCTCATGACGCTGGTGGCATTGCCCCGGAGGATAGCCATCCCTAGTCTTTGCTTGAGCCAGAGGGTTTCCCGGGGTTCTCCTGAAACTTCTCTGATTTTACGGCCTATTTCATTCACCATCTTAAGGGTGGTAGGGCCGAAGACTCCTGAAGTTTCGAATGCCAGGGGCTCGAACTGATGAATTCTGGCGATGGCTTGATATTTTTCTCGCTTTTTATTTTCTGCTATCCGGGCGGCTTCACCTGCTTCGTCGGCGTTTCTGGCGGCGTTGGTTGTGGAGAAAGTGTCAACACATGTGGCATCCCACACGAGGCACCGGCCATTCTTGTAAGGGTAAGTGGTCATCCCATCTGGCCGTTTGCCGTCTTCTCTGTGAAGTCCATGTGGTTCGAGGATTGATGCACAGTTAGCACTCTGCAGGGCTCGTTTTATGACATCATTTAGTGCAGAGTGTCTTGGCAGGCGGCCTGCGTTGTAATTACATGACAAGGCATGGTGACCTTGAGCATCCATCCTCCCATCACACTTGCAAGTGTGTGGGTGACAAACTGCCGCACCCACTCTGAGCGCGATGGCGACCCGGAGCGCTTCAGCATCCAAGTGAGTTCCAAGAGGTGGGATGGGGATGGCGTGTAACCACAAGCCACTCTCCGAACGGGCGGCTGCCTGGAGGCGTGCTTTTGCAACCTGGTCTGCATTGGTTAGGAGATTTTCTTGAGTTTTCTTCGCCGAGATGGTATCCCACGCTTTCTGCTTGCTCCTGGAGGTACCCTGAGGCTCCTCCTCTACTCCTGTACTTCCCTTCCAGGTGTTAATCGCTGCTGTTACGTCCCCGTTAAGTGTCATTCCGGGTTTAGAATAAAGGATGGACAATACGAGGTCGTTGGTCGCGATGAGGGAAGAGATAAAGGCTGGGGAGGCAATATCCGAGGCTCTCCGTATGCCCAAGCCCCCGAGGCGGACAGGAAGGGTGGCTTGTGTCCAGGCCCGTTCTTTAAATTCCACGTTGGTGATGCTGGTCACTGCATCTCGGATTATGCTGTCTAATTCTTGGAGGCCGCCGTTGTTCGTGTAAGTCATCGATGTGCGCAGGAGGTATTGGAGTTTTGGGATGGAGAAACAGTTCTTGAGCAGGGCCAGAGCTGAGTGGGCATCGATGTGTATCAGGCGACTCACGAGACGTTGAAGCTCCTCCTTTTTAACTTGAAGTGCTGGTGGGATTGCTGCCAGAGTTAGTGGGGAACCTAATAGGGTTTGCTGGTGCTCCTGAAGGATCTTTACATCTGGCAATATGTTTCGGAACAGGGCCTGAGTCTCTTCTCCTTGTTCACGTGTGTGGTTGAGGAGAACAAGTTCACATTTGGTGTCATTTATCACTAGCCCGGCCTGGCCGAGGTCAGTTATGATGTTATTTAGGTCAGTTAGAACGTTCTCTACTGACCCACCCAAGGTTGCATCGTCCAGGTACCATACATTCAGCTCTGACCTTACTTTGTTAGCTGCTGCATCCACCCCTATTGAGAAAAGAGCAGGACCACCTGGATCTCCCTGCTGTAACCCGGTCTCTGATGGGATTACCGTCTCGCCAAAAATCAGGATTGAAGGTTTGGAATAAGCCTGCCAAAGTAGGGGGTACAGAGTGGGGATGTGTTCTTGAGCTGCACGGAGGAAGACATCCCTGCGAATGCTGTTGAATGCGTTCCGCATGTCAATCTTTAGAAGCACTCGTTTTTCTTGGGCTTGGCTGAGGTAGGTGCGGGTTGCATGTACAGCAGCTTCACACCCCCCTGGAGTTCCGAAACCTAGTTGAACTGGTCTTAAGTGTTGACCTAGGCCATTCGAGAGTGGTTTCAAACCCACCTTTGTGGCAAGGCGGCGGAAGGTGTTCCCTACTGCTATTGGGCGCACACCGCCATCTTTCTTTGCCAGTGCACAGAGTGATGCCCCAAAAAAATAGGGGTGTGGCACAGTCGGGTACTTCCCCTCTTAAAACCATGTTGATGAATTTGGTGAGGGTTTCCAAGAGTGCCTCCCCAGCAGCTCCTGATCCCTGACCCAAGAGGCCTTTTAGGTGGGCGGGTCGGATACCATCTGGGCCCGCGGCTGAGCCTGCTGGGAATGAAGTCACTGCGGCGACCACCTGCTCCTTCGTGACAACTAAAGGTTGGCGCATCTGGTCATTTGGGGCAGGGGGGAGGTTTAGGTCCCTAGGTGTAGGTGGGTGCTTTTCTTGTAGGGCTTCAACAACTTCGGTGCCTTGACCAGCAAAACCTTCTGAAGAGGACAACAGTCTGACGGCCCCTTTGATGTCACTATCCGCCAGCTTCGCCGCGACCCTCTTACGTAGCTGTTCAGCCTCTTCCTCTTCCTTGTCCTGGTGCTTCTGGGCCCTGTTTGGTTGCTGTTTGGGGGGTTCCACCAGTTTGTTTCCATCCATATACTGTGCTACTTGACGTTTCACTCTGGTGGCTAGTAAAACCTGAAGATGGTCTTGTATGTTGGTTCTGGGTGGTTTTCGGAGGGCCCCATAGGAGAAACCCAGGAGCCGTGCCCATGCGAGGGGTGTCTTGAGCTGTAGGGCCTGCTTTATGATGGTTGTAAGGGCCTCCGCCACTTGGATTCTGGCTCCTTTAGGTACCCGGGCAAGGACCTGGATCCGCGCTTTCCATTTGGTCACCAGTTGGGTCAAGTCGGCGACCGGTGTTGCCGGTGTTGCCCCGGTTGGCTCTGCAGTGGGCCCTGGGCATGCGAGACATTTCCAGTTTGGTTGTTCTCCTGATGTTTTCTTTGTCAGCTTAGCACAAGATAAATGAATAGATCTAAGACAGCCGGAACATTTTCGCGAATTCTTTCTTGCATTGGTTGTTCCGCACTTAAGACACTTAGTATCTGCTAGGCCATAGTCTTCCAAGATTATCCGTTCCTCTGCCTCTACCAAGCCGTCCTCTTGATCTTCCCGTGGTGCTTCCATCTCTACCATGTCTCCCTTGTTTCAGAAACCCCGGGAAATCTCTCCTGGCACATATCTAGATTATTGCTGTTGTTATTAATGTATAATTGGCTGGATGCATAACAATTCACTTATCATAGTCAACCTTTCTGATGGGATATGTAAAAAACAGAAAAAAAAAAAAAAAAAAAAACATCACATAACATAGTCAACCTTTCTGATGGGCAATTGGCCTGCTTCTCCTAAAGCTAAGTGGTTAAATGTATAAATCCTCAGCATTGGGCACCGGTACAACTAAAAGATCTAACTGATTGAAAGGAAGCACGCCAATTATATCCTATGATTACTTACACTGGCGACGCCACCCTGATGTTGAGTATTACTAGATGCTTAGGATATTAATAATGCTGTCAACATCAAGATAGGGAGAGAGCCAGAGAGTGAGCGAGAGCCAGGATCTGAGTGGGTAACCGGATCTAGGGCAGCAGTTATGGAAAAATTATTAAATTGTACAAAATGTATAGAGATAGAGAGAGAGAGAGAGAGAGAGAGAGCAGGGGCGGGGGCGAGGGAGAAAGAAAGCGAGCTGGAGAGGGGGCTGGCCTGGTTGGGTATGAAAGATGTTAGAGGAAAACAAATAACTAAAATGATAAAAAGCGATCTGAAGTTATAGATAACCAAAAACATAATAGCAATGAGGCGGTTAAGTGCGGTGATTGAAAGTGGATGGAAAGATGTTAAGGATAAAAAGGAGAGAGAGAGAGAGAGAGAGAGAGAGAGAGAGAGAGAGAGAGAGAGAGAGAGAGAGAGAGAGAGAAATGAAAATGGACCTTGTAGCAAGTATTTCCTAAATGGTTAGAGAGAGGGAAATGAAAATGGACCTTATAGCAAATACTTCAGTTTTATTTTATTGTCAGGGTTGGTGGGGAGGACGTTTTTGTGAATTATTTCTTTCATAATGGATTCGTCTGTTATGTGGTCGGAAGATATGTAGTTTCTGTAGAAAAATGTAATGTCATTGGCCGGGTTGGTGCTAGGGGGGTCTTGTTTGTACCATTTTTCTAGGTGGTGGTTGATGGCATTGGTGACGTCAGTGTTGGAATACCCATTGTTGACTAGGACCTGGGTGAGCCTTTCCAATTCATTGTGTGTGTCATTCCAGGTGGTGCAATGGGTGAGGGCTCTCCTGACATAGGCGGCGATGGTGGACTGATGGTATCGTTTAGGGCATTCACTTTCCCCATTAAGACATTGGCCATTGTTAGTAGGTTTGGTGTACACTGTAGTTTTGAAGCCGTGGTCGTGGAGGGAGACAAGGAGGTCGAGGAAGGGTAGATGTCCATCGGTGGTTTCTTCGTATGTGAAGTTGAGTCCGGAGGCGGCCATGAAGCGCTGCTGGAGGTCCCTGAGTTCGCCCAGGTCCTTCACCCGCACGAAGATATCATCGATGTACCTACAGTGGGCCGGTGGGCAGCCAGGAGTTCCTCTTCGATAGTTCCCATGAAGAAATTGGCGAACAGGACCCCCAGGGGGCTTCCCATTGCTACACCGTCGATTTGCTGGTACATATTCCCGCGGGGGCAGAGGAAAGGGGACTCCTTGGTACATAGTTCCAAGAGCGTCTTCAGGGCCTTCTCCGGGATGTCCAGGGGGGGCGTATTAGGGCAGTGGTAAACTCGACGTAGGATAAAATCTATGGTCTTGTCAACGGGCACGTTGGTAAACAAACTCTCTACGTCGAGGGAGGCGATGATGTGGTCGTTAGCTGGGGGGGCATCTCGTAGAATTTCTAGGAAGTCATAAGCAGAGTTGAGGTTGTATTGCCGAGGAACAAAAGGGGTGAGGAGTTTGTTCAGGGCCTTGGCGGTCTGGTAGGTAGCAGTAGGGATCTGTGATATGATGGGGCGGCGGGGGTTCCCGGGTTTGTGGGTTTTTATAGTACCGTAAGCATAACCTGGGGTGAATTCGCCGATGAGTTTCTTCAGGTGTACGCCATCGGCTTTGGCGTTGATAGCAGTGATGGTGGTGTTGGCTTTCCTTTTTATTTCGTCAGTAGGATTGCGAGTGATCCTTTTGAATTTGTTTTTATCACTAAGAATGTCGTCCATTTTCCGTAGGTATTCTTCTTTTCCGTGTATCACAAGGCAGGAGGCCTTATCAGCTCGTCGGATGATGATGTTGGGGTTCTCTTTAAGTTGTTTAGCGGCTTTGAAGTGGTGTTTGTTGAGGAGCTTGCTTTGGTGGGATCCCCTGGTTTTGGCGGCTTCTGCTAGTAGGGTGGGTTGTAGGGCTGGGGTGGTGGTGATCTTGCCGTCTTTCTGGGATCGTAGGATGTCATCCAGTAGGACTTCAATTTCACCTGAAGAAACTCATGAAGAAACTCATCGGCGAATTCACCCCAGGTTATGCTTACGGTACTATAAAAACCCACAAACCCGGGAACCCCCTCCGCCCCATCATATCACAGATCCCTACTGCTACCTACCAGACCGCCAAGGCCCTGAACAAACTCCTCACCCCTTTTGTTCCTCGGCAATACAACCTCAACTCTGCTTATGACTTCCTAGAAATTCTACGAGATGCCCCCCCTGCTAACGACCACATCATCGCCTCCCTCGACGTAGAGAGTTTGTTTACCAACGTGCCCGTTGACAAGACCATAGATTTTATCCTACGTCGAGTTTACCACTGCCCTAATACGCCCCCCCTGGACATCCCGGAGAAGGCCCTGAAGACGCTCTTGGAACTATGTACCAAGGAGTCCCCTTTCCTCTGCCCCCGCGGGAATATGTACCAGCAAATCGACGGTGTAGCGATGGGAAGCCCCCTGGGGGTCCTGTTCGCCAATTTCTTCATGGGAACTATCGAAGAGGAACTCCTGGCTGCCCACCGGCCCACTGTCTACTGCAGGTACATCGATGATATCTTCGTGCGGGTGAAGGATCTGGGCGAACTCAGGGACCTCCAGCAGCGCTTCATGGCCGCCTCCGGACTCAACTTCACATACGAAGAAACCACCGATGGACATCTACCCTTCCTCGACCTCCTTGTCTCCCTCCACGACCACGGCTTCAAAACTACAGTGTACACCAAACCTACTAACAATGGCCAATGTCTTAATGGGGAAAGTGAATGCCCTAAACGATACCATCAGTCCACCATCGCCGCCTATGTCAGGAGAGCCCTCACCCATTGCACAACCTGGAATGACACACACAATGAATTGGAAAGGCTCACCCAGGTCCTAGTCAACAATGGGTATTCCAACACTGACGTCACCAATGCCATCAACCACCACCTAGAAAAATGGTACAAACAAGACCCCCCTAGCACCAACCCGGCCAATGACATTACATTTTTCTACAGAAACTACATATCTTCCGACCACATAACAGACGAATCCATTATGAAAGAAATAATTCACAAAAACGTCCTCCCCACCAACCCTGACAATAAAATAAAACTCATTATTTACTACAAATCTCCTAAGACCTCCAACCTTGTCCTCCGTAACCGCCCCATTTCCACCAACCAACCGAAAGACGATCATGTGATATACCAGCATATTTGCACCTCTGGGGACTGTGGACCCCTATCCTATGTTGGAATGACACAGACTCGCCTTTCCCGTCGACTAACCCTCCACCTTCAATCTGGCGCTATAAAAGATCACTATCAAGCCCCCCACCATCTTGCCCTAACTCGCGCCGACCTAGACAAACAAACTTCCATACTCGAGAAAGAATCAGACCCCAGAAGACTAGCTATTTTAGAATCTCTATACATCCAAACACTCAACCCCAGCATCAACAACCAAACACAAGACCTTCAAATTCTTCCTTCAGGCAAGCGCTACAGGCATACTGCCCCCCTTCCTCTCGCCCTGTGCCCCCCTCCCTTACCTTTCCGCGCTCAGCACACAACTGACAACACCAACCAATCACAGCCACCCACAGCCAACAACCAACCACTGATAAGATTTAGTGCCCGTCTCGCGAATAGACTGCCTTCCACCAATGAACAGCCACTCCACACCCAGTTGCTCCGCCCACCTACCTATTCTTGATCCTCGAATTTTGTATAAATATGTTGTTTTGTCCTTATTCTAATCATTACCTCTCCATTCCCTGAAGATGCAAGATGTTTACTTGTGAAACGTTGGATCCACCATGAATTTTGCTAACCTGTTGTACCTCATCTCTGAACCCCAGAGGAAAATTGTTAGAACTATTGAAAGCTGTAACAATAAAATCCTGAATGCTGAAACTGCTATTGCCTTTAACCTCGTCTGTTTAAAAGAGAATCTATTACCTGGCTATACTAACATATATATATATATATATATATATATATATATATATATACTTATATATATATACTGTATATATATATATATATATATATAACGGCAAGTAACACCAACGTAATGATGAAAACAAAAAAATATTGAATTTTCAGTGACAGTTTCGACATTCCTTATGTCATCATCAGACCTAAAAAGAATGATAAAATTCTATTAGAGATAATTTAATTAATTGCTAAGTTATTACTTGTATGTAATTAAGCATACCATACAAACATAATTTAAACCAGAAACAAATTAAGATTAAAATTAAAAATAAACCCCGAAATAAACTACTTAGATGTAACTATACCCTATCTTATAATTGTAACTAATACATATGCCTAAGGTGATAATGGTATCATATTATGTCTTACCAGTCAAAAACACAAGAGGTTGGTGGAGCTGTCGTGCGTACCAAGCGAAGGCTTTAAATGAACTGTGAGTAATGACTCTGCAATGAGGCGGGTTGAATCGCCTGAACAAGTGAACACTATTGAAAAATAATTTTTATTTATTGGGTGACCTAACGTTTCACAATGTTCTCGTATTGCTGAGAATGATGGTTTTGAGATCGGGAGGCCTGTTCTACTTGATCGACCCTTGTGCTCGGAAATCCTCATGTTTAATTGGCGCTTCGTTTGACCAATATAAGACGCGTTACAGCGCCCACATTTTTACATATAAACAATTGAGGACTGCAGAGTATCAGGGATACGATCCTTGATCTTGAAAAAGCTTGGTAATGTTCTGGGAGGTTTAAATATCACCCTTAATGAGACTTGTGGGTATGAACAACGAATTAATTTAGATATTTTGTTACGCAGAGAGTAGCTGGATTGCCCCAATAATGGAATTGTAAAATACACGTTGGCCTTACTGACTGTACACTTAGGGTTTGTAGGCAATAATAACTTGTTGATCTGCCTTCCAAAACAATGTTCAATGAAGGAGATGGGAAAACCATTTGAGTGTAATATCATCTTAAGGAACTGAAGTTCATTATGAAATGCTAGATACAATGATCAGAATTTAAATGATCTTGTAACTAATGTTAGTATCAAATTTGTCTTATATTGCAAAGGAACTGACGAATTAAATTTAGTTGTGAGGCCGGTAAAGGTGGGTTTCCTGTAGACGGATGTAGCGACTGAAGTAGCGGTTTTATTGGTGTTAATGTCTAGGAATGAAATTTGATTGTCCTGTTCTGTCTCCGAAGTAAATTTAATATTTGCATGTTGAGCGTTGAGATAGTCAAGGAATTTTGAGACGTGGTCAGGTGATTCAAATAGTACGAAAGTGTCGACAATGTAGCGGCGGTAGAAGAGGGGCGTGAACTCTTGTGGGAAATTTTTCAGCCATATTTCTTCGTGATGAGTTAAAAATATATCGGCAAGACTACAACCAAGGGGGTTATCCATCGAAATTCCTTCGGTCTGTTTATAAAATGAATAATTAAACTGAAAAATGCAGTCTTTAGCAGCATACGTGAGCAATTTTTGGAATTTAGATTTATTTAGACCATTGACAGTTTCATCGTTTTCGCCGTTCTCGAAAAGCTTAGAACAACAAATATCGATAGTCCCATTAAGAGGAACATTAGTGAACAATGATCGAGTTGATATCAAAAGATGCCATGAAACAATTAGAATAACTATAGTTACATAATCTCTTTGCAAATGAAAAAGAGTCTTTCACGGTGTAGAGGTTCTTTGTAATGGGTGACAAAATGGTTACCAGATATTTAGCTAATTTATAACTACATGTGCCTATTGCTGAAAGTATTTGGTAGCCCGTTATTCGCTTCCGCTTCCCACCTGGGGTATCTGTTGCTACAACTATATATATATATATATATATATATATATATATATATATATATATAGTTCACAATAGAGGTGCCCACTGGGTAACGTACACTCGGCCGCAATTCCGCGTGGGCCACCTAGTCATAGGGTTTGGGTAAATCCGTTGTGTAGTTTGTTCGCTCTGAATATAGTAAGATCTCACACTCCCCTCCCTGAATCAATCGAAGATTTTGCCCCATAGATGGCGCAGCTTGATGGGAAGGGAGGGAGCTTGTCGTAGTGTTAAAAGGGTAGGACACAATGGGAGGAGGTGACGTTCTATAAACTTACAGTGACGAATGTTAAACTTATTTACTTCTACTTGTTCATACAATAATGTTCCCGAAATATATTCCACTTCATCATCTTTATTGGTGACTAATTTCGGGAACATTTCCCATCATCAGACCTATTAACGAATTATTTAAAAACAGATTACTTAGTGATATGAAAAATAAAACACAATTCACAAATATTATATGAGCAAATGCCAACACATTCAACCTTAAACTTAATGATCAAAAGCTATCTTCAGTACAGTACAGTACATCGTAAGTAAATATATTTAGGTTGAAAAAGAATACAAACTATCTATCTATTAAATGAACTAACCTTTCCAGAAACTATACGAACATAAACTAATAACTACAAGCAGATAATGAATCACTGATTATATGAAACATCGAGCAATTAAAACCCAAGAATGGCTATTTTAACGTGTATAATTTAGTTGAAGTTCTTCAGTTTATGAATATAAATAGATTCTAAAATACGAAGGCTATTCCTATCAGTACATTTATCCAAAATACTAAAGTCATTCAAGCCACATGCATGTTTCTTTTGATTACAGTGATTTCATATTTCTGACATAGTTTGCTTTGAAAGAGGCAAAGAAGTTCTATAAGATAAGCCTGTATGTTGGAACAAACGAATCTTGAGATTCCTTATGGAGCTCCCAATGTATCCAGCTTTACAGCTAGAACATGCAAAAGAATACACGATGTTCGAACACAGAAGCTTGGGGATCTTATCCTTACAACGAAAATATTACCCAATAGTAAATTAATTGTTGAAAACAAATCTAAACGAAATTTGCGGGTACGCCTGATTTAGGATTTGTTGTGAGTTGATTTCTAATGTTGTAGCTTGAATGACCATAAAACGGGAGACTGTTATATCTGATATCCTTAGGAACAGTTAACATTTGAGGGGATACAGTAAATTTCTTCTTTAACATTTCCTTTACAATGTTGTTGAATAGGGTCGAAAGGTAGCTGTTACTAGTGAAGAAGGTGAACAACATACTGACTTCCTCGTGAAACAATTGCAAATTGGAGTTAAGAGCGAAACATTTATGAATCAGTGTTTTAATGGAATTGATTTTGTATATTATGGGGACAAATGATAAGAAATTGAGGCCTAATCCAGTGAGTGTATCCTCCTTTCTGTATACAGATGTATCAAAACTAAAGTTATTTCTAGTGATAGCAATGTCTAACAAGGAAATGGTTTTGTTGTTCTCAGTCTTGGTTGTATATTATACAATATTAGAATGCTTCGAATTCAGATATTCCAGAAATTTACCGATATGATCCTGTTCTTTAAACAATAAGAAACAATCATCTACATACCTACGATAACAAAAAGTGGCTTAAACGCAGAGGGATAATCATCTAACCATTGACTTTCATAAAAACATAAACATGAGTTAGCTAAGGTAGGGCCCAATGGAGAACCCATAGCCACTCCATCAACTTGTTTGAACAAAACTTTATTGAAAAAGAAGACTGATTCATTGACTGCCAGCTCCAGAAGGATTTGAAGTTTTTCTTTGCTAAGCTACATGCCTTTTCTTGACTTTTGAATAATTCAGAAATGCAAATATTTATGTTTTTTTTTAAGGGAATATTTGTGAACAAACTGACTATGTCGAAACTAGCCATTACCACAGGATAAGGGAATTTTAAATGCTTTAATTCATCAGAAAATGAGGAAGAGTTCTTTACCGTGAATGCATTTGTTGTGAGGAGAGTCAGTATTGGGACAAAGAATTTAGCTAAATTGTAATTGAACTTACGAATGGCAGAAAGAATGGGTCTTATTGGGATGCTAAGTTTTTGCACCTTGGGAGAGTCCATATAATATACCTGGTACTGAGCCCGAAGCAAACAGCGAATTATACATATCAAGCGAAGAAGAGTCTTTCAAAATCCTTAGAAGTCTTATTTAAATTATCCTCCAATTTCAGTACATACGTGAATGGATCTAAAGTAAGCTTAATGAATTTACTAGTGTCGGACAATAATGGAAAGGTTAGTTCATTTCGGTACTTACGTGAATTGATCTAAAGTAAGCTTAATGAATTTACTAGTGTCGGACAATATGGAAAAGTTAGTTCATTTCGGTTCATACGTGAATGGATCTAAAGTAAGGTTAATGAATTTACTAGTGTCGGACAATATGGAAAAGTTAGTTCATTTCGGTACATACGTGAATGGATCTAAAGTAAGCTTAATGAATTTACTAGTGTCGGACAATATGGAAAGGTTAGTTAATTTAATAGATAAATAGTTTGAATTATTTTTCAACCTAAATATATTTATTTACGATGTACTGAAGATATCTTTTGATCATTAAGTTTAAGCTTTAATGTGTTGGCATTTGCTCAAATAATATTTGTGAATTGTGTTTTATTTTTCAAATCCCTAAGTAATTTGTTTTTAAATATTTCGTTAATACTGTAGGTCTGATGATGGGAAATGTTCCCGAAACTAGTCACCAATAAAGATGATGAAGTGGAATATATTAGTCTTTATCCTGAGCTGGCTCTACACTATACAGTATGTATTTGAACTCCACCGACAAAATTTGTGAATTAATTCCAAATAAATAAACAAACTCACTTTATTATATAGTAAAATTAAAAACTAATAAGCCATTTTTGAGATAGAGCATTTAAAGTAAAAACTTGGAGCATCGTCCCAGTGTTGCCGCGAGATCCGCATTTGGGGAATTTTATGATTCGGCACGTTTTCTAATTTAATATAGTAAACAGTGAATAAGAGAAAATGGGATTATTATGGGCTACTATTATTTTTTCAATTTAAATTAATTATTCATCATACCCTATTTCACTCATCCGAGCATGATATTGAGAGTTTATAATATTACCAGTCATAATACATATAAATTTATTTATTTACTAAAATGTTATATAGGATTGTTTACATCATTAGCATACAAGGAACTAGAATATTTCGATAATAATTCGGTAATAATGGTAGAAGTAATTTCCGTTATTAGTATTAGTTTTGTATTTTGTTCAGAAAATATAAAATATAGCTCTCTTCATGCATTCACATAGCTTTGTTACGGTAGATGTAATTTCCGTTATTAGGTTATAATGTTTTTTCTTTGAGCAGAAAAATACCAACAATATAACGCTTTTCATATGCAAGATACAGTATGCAGCAATTATTTTGTTCATGACATTAGGTAATAGAGAATGTATGTATGTATGTATATACTTAGGCACATACCCCATTGCTGGGGGTGGCCGACTCGAGACAGAGACCGAACAGAAACCATTTAAAGTTCCAGACTACATAGACATAAGGTAAACACATACATAGCAGCTAAACGTTACAATGACACAGAACACTGGGAATAGTACAAGAATACACAGAAAACACTACACAGAGAAATGAAACAAGCAGAACCAAATTACACTGCCACTTTTCTCACAGACAACAAACAAAACCACAAACAGATTTACAGCTTCTTCAAAGCACACAAACAAGACTCGACTGGTATAACAACATTATTACATACCAATTTTCCGGTCACACACCCACAGGATAAAGCACATGCACTTAATTCACAGTTCCAGTAAGTTTTTTACACATGAACAAGCAGACTTGCCGGAACTGTCACCATCACCACACCCGATTATACCCCCACTGACTATACACACCCGTGGAATAGAGAAACTCTTATCTGAATTAGACGTTGACAAAGCGACTGGACCAGACAATAATACCCTGCAGGATACTTAGGACGAATGCTGCCATTCTTGCCCCTATCCTGCAGGGTATATTTTCACAGACTCTTAGTACCGGAGAACTTCCCCACGACTGGCTTTTGGCGAACGTGACCCCGATTTTTAATTCCGGAGACAGAACTCTTCCAGTTAACTATAGACCTATTTCTTTAAGGGGAGATGGGCTAGTTTTCTGGACCCTTTTCTCCCTCATGTTTAGGCCCATTAATTGTGAGATTTTAAGATGATCGTTCCATTAGTTTGGCAATTTTAACACCTTTCACCCCATTTTGCTGTCAATTTTAAGACCTTTCGTTCCATTTAGGTGTCAAATTTTTCTTGGCGAGCGATATCGAGCCTGTAATTTTAAGAATAACCGTATTTTTCTACCGAAAAATGTACAAATTTATCTTGAAGGGGGGTCTAGGGGGTGTTTTTTAAATCTTGATGGATGCCTAGGGAGGAAACTAAGATAATAAGAAATACATAAATAAAACTACCTATAAAGAAGCCCATCTCCCCTTAACCTCAGTTCCTTGTAAAATGTTTGAACATATCCTCCACAGACATAATGGACCATTTCAATAACCAAAACACGGCTTCCGGCCCAAACGCTCGTGCGAGACGCAATTACTTGTTACAACTCATGACCCCTAAATGACCCCAAAATAAAACAAGTCGACGCCATAGTTCTTTACTTCGCCAAAGCCGTTGACAAATTCCCCCACCGTAGACGGTTAGCTAAACTGGATTACTATGGAATCCGTGGACCACTTATTCACTGGATTAAGACTTTCTTAACCAATCGAGCGCGTTGTTCTCGATGGCTCCCACTCAACTTCTGTTCCTGTTACTTCGGGGGTACCCCAAAGCACCGTCCTTGGTCCCCTTCTCTTTCTCTCATACATCAATGATCTTCCATCATCTATAACTTCTACTACTAGAATTTTTGCAGATGATAGTTTAGTATACCGACCAATAGTAGATAGGGACGATTGCCTTTGACTTCAAGACGACTTGTCTGCCCTTGAAGACTGGGAAGCTAAGTGGCAGATGACCTTCAGACCAGACAAATGCCACCACATATATTTTACCCGCTCCAAGAAACCTGTTCCCTTTGCCTATAAACTCCATAATACCAACCTTGGCACCGTCCATTCACAAAAGTATTTGTGAGTCTACCTCTCAGCAGACTTGAGGTGGAGCACACATGTGAGTAGCGTCAGGGCAAAAGCCAACAAAGCCCTGGGGTTCCTGCGCAGGAACCTAAGGAGGTGCAACGCAGACATCAAAACTTTAGCTTTTAAAACACTAGTCCGACCACACTTGAATACTGCGACACCGTCTGGGATCCACACACTCACAACATTAATCAATTAGAAGACATACGAAATAAAGCAGCAAGATGGACCCGACGTGACTACAGACACACTACATTGGTCACTTTGCTTAAACAAGACATTAAATTATACACACTTGCAACAAGAAGACAAATAAACAGACAACAAATGCTATACAAAATCATAAACAATCTAGTAGACATGGACAAACACACATACTTACACCCTACAAATATACGACCCACAAGAGGCAGCCACCACCTAAAATACCACACATACCAGGCAAGCACAGACATATTTGGGTACTCATTTTTTCCTCACAGCATCCAAAAGTAGAATCATTTTCCATCTCATATAGTTAACAGTCCCACTATTTATGGTTTTAAAGCTAGGATCACCAAAAAGAAATCTCCTAATCCTCACCCTCATCCTCCCCATTAATCCTACAACTCCCCGCACAATCCCCGCATATTGTGCAGCCCTCTGCGGGTCCCCAAGCTAAAGCTAAAAGCTAAAGTAAAAACACAATCACTTGCGCCAACAACATAATATACACTCCCGGAGAGCTTTGTGGGAAAGCCCGATATCGGCCGTGGCCTTCCTTAGGGACTCGGGGCTGTTCGGCCAGGCAGCTTAGGGAAAAACAACAACAACTGCACTACAATTGAAATATGTATTGATTATCTACACAGCATAAACACATATAAAAACAAAATAATATATGCTTATACAAATATATCTTTCTCTATATCGCTTTATATTTAAATCACTATACTACAATTATATACAACTACTAACAAATAAGGGCGGGCGGCTAGGAATCCTCCTCCCCTTGTAAAATTCTCCTACTAGACGAGACAAAGAAAGGGGCGAGGGAACGCGAAAGTTGTCCCGCACCCAAAGAACTGGCACCTTAAATGTTGTTTCTGTTTGGTATCTGTCTCGAGTCGGCCACCCCCAGCTATGGGGTATGTGCCTGAGTATATACATACATACATACTAACATCTTTATGAGCTCTTGCAATTTTCTTTATTCAAATAGATCAATTTAGTTTGATGTTCAGATCAAATTAAGTATATATTATTAAGTACATAATATAAATACATGTAGGCTATATACTGTATACCTGATTTTGTCCTGGTGGTGTAATGGTTAAGGTGGCAAAAATCTGTGTGTGGTAACCCGGGTTCGAATCCCAGCGGATCATATATAATTTAATTAACTTCATTGGGGGTGTTTGGTGTTGTGGTGAAATTAATAAAATATAGATTGATCGGAACATCAATTTAAATGGAGATGTTTGCATACAAAAAATCGAAGGGCTCATGGACACATAAAACCTATACTTGTAAAGCTATATGGTATAAACATAATAATTTACAGCAGACTCTATGGAGCAGTCTCTTAATGTACTTACCCTCCTGGATGAAGATACAAGAATGACTGTTCACGATATTGAATAATATGAATACACCTCTCCAATTCTGAGGTATACTGTATGTTGTACGAAGCTTTTGAATCATATACAGTAATGATTAACTGTTATAATATCTATAAGTCATGTCACAAATATATTGTAATTAAATTAAAATTGATACCTTAATTCAATGGGCTTATGCAAATTAAAATGGGAATCATATGTGCACAATAAAATAATATAGAAATGCGGAAATTTCATCTGCATTCTTGCAGAAGGCGGTCTGATATTTCGTCACTCACAGTTTCCCGCCAAATTCTATCTGCATAGCAGACGATGTTTATCCGCAAAGGCAACACTGAGTCTCCTATCCCAAGTTAATGTAAACCGTGCACTAGTCCGAACACTGAGCCCTGAGCTTCTGAACTTGGTTTTAAAGGTTCAAAGATTCGACCAGATGGTACCGGATTTATGGTGACAGCTCTACCTCTGCCAGTTTCTTGAATTAGGGAAATAAGGCATATTTTGCTGTTGTTGGTAATATGTTTGTAATGCATAGTTATTTATTAGTAGTTTACAAGTGTAACATATTGGGTAATGATGAAGCACCTGCCATTCTGACCTACAGTATATCGTTGAACTGGTGATGAAGTGTGTAGTACAACTACATACATCAATAATAAATAAGCTTTTGAATAATACAGATGAACACAGCAAAGATTCCTGGAATTACTATCAAACGGGAGTGTTAAGAGAATAATAAACACACGCACACAAAGACGCATGCACACTCATATCTACCTTTCAACCCACTAAGAATGCCCCCCCCCCCCCCCCCTCCCCTGAACAACTCATCTCGCCTGTTACCCCCTTACAATAACATTTCGAAGTGAACCAACCTTACATAACTCAAATACAACTCTACCACACACTCACACACACACAAACCGCCTCCCCACTCCCCCATGGGTTACACACCCAATTGAACCACCCACTTCGATCATTACCACCAACACTATACATTTTATCTCAGCCATACAGAATTCCCACTTACAATCACTAAGCACATACACAAGCACATACACATACACACTCACCCACACATACAAACCGCTTCCCCACTCCCCCATGCAGACTATAATACGTTCGTTGTGTATGGGTACGAGGCGATCTCAAGACACCTTAGCTCCCAGTGCACAACGAACCGGATCATGATTATGTCCGCCTGTATTAAATTATGTATTATGTTGATTTATACCATTGCCTATTTTTGTAATAATTGTATTCAGCTAACTATGATCTCAATAATCATTGATGTAATGAAAATATGAATAGTCTCCTCATACGATTGCACTAGTTCTGTAGTGCTATTATTTACAACCTGTTTTTTTTTTTTTTGTTTTTTTTACAGACCATGTGACAATTAAATGAGGAAACTATAATAACACATCTGAATAATGCCAACCTGACTTATAAACACAAATATGAATGTAACCAGACGACGATGCTGTTGTTTCAGTGGAATAATGGCTCTTTGAGCAGTATGTATCGCCTTACTAGTGGTTGTCCCCTCACAGGATGGGGGGCGCTGCTCAATAAACTCGCCCCTCGGGGCAAAATCAAATCAAAATCAAATCACTCCCCCATAGTCAAACACCCAGTGGTACCCCCTACCTCTCTAGTTACCCCCAACAATAGAATACTCACACTTACCACTATTACAAACACATACACACGTATACACAAACACACATACCCTTACTACATACACACGCATACACTTCAGTCTCGACAAGTCTTACCAAAAGAATATACAAGAGCAGTGTGAGCTGAGTTAGTGCGTATTCTCGTGAATATAATTTGTATATGGGTCAAATAATGTTCAGTGTATCGATTTTTAGTTTGTATATGCGTTATTCTCTATGCATCAACGTCAGATTTAATGAAAGTGTTCTAATTCTTCGTGTTTTTCATTATAGACATTTGTTATTGAACGAAAAACAACGGTATCAAATTGACAACTGCCCCCCATACTCCACAACCAATTACCCGCCAAGTTGTAGTGTTCGGATATGTGGCACAGGCTTTGCCTTTAACATTCCACAATGGGAACAGAGTATCAAATGTGTCAACATCACCATCACCGCGATCGCTAAGTCACTTATAATTTTAATGCTAACCACATTAAAACAGCAACATAACTTTACATAAGTACACATAAGTGCTTGGCATCATTCAGATGATGTTATTAAGAATTCCCGATGCCATTGGTATGTTTTATTTCACAGTATATCCATTATATCAGGCAACTGGTGTCTAGCGCACTTATAGCAACATTCGTGTGCTACATATCTAATTAGTCCTCTATCTCCTTAATTAGGCAACTATAGTAAAAATGGTATGTATAAAATAGTATTATATTTAACTCTACAAGTGATCCTGGAAGTTTGTCAGTGGAGTTCACATACTGTACATACTGTATAATATATATATAAGAACATAAGAACATAAGAACATAAGAAAATGGGAGTCTGCAGAAAGCCGATTGGCCTAAGCAAGGCAGATCCCTGTCCCACACAACCCCAATTCAATTACAAAGCCCAATTATAGGCTTCACACTCTAATACCCTGAGGATCATCTTACCAAAACGGTTAGAGATTAACGCAGGATTATGGGGGTCTGCAGAGCGCTGATTGGCCCAACCCGGCTGATCCCCCTTCACACCCAACCCTTCTCGTCCATATGCTTATCCAATTTTATCTTAAAGCTCCCTACAGTTTTAGATCCCACTATAGCACTTGGTAGTCCATTCCACCCATCTACAACTCTGTTACCAAACCAATACTTGCCTATATCTTTTCTGAAACGAAATTTATCTAATTTGAAACCATTGGTACGAGTTCTTTCGCTATCACTGAGCTTTAGTACATTTGTCATGTCCCCTTTGTTAATCCCACTAACCCACTTGAACACCTCTATCATATCTCCTCTAACTCTGCGTCTCTCTAACGAATGTAAACCTAATTTCTTCAACCTTTCTTCATACGAAAGATTTCTAATATTATGGATCATTTTTGTCATTCTACGCTGTACTCTCTCCAATGAATCTATGTCCATTCTGTAATAAGGACACCAAAATTGGACAGCATAATCCATATGGGGTCTCACTAATGACAAGTAAAGTTTTAAGATAACATCAGCAGTTCTGTTACTCACGCTCCTAGAGATGAACCCGAGAATCCTGTTTGCCTTATTACGAACGCTTATACACTGTTTTCTAGGCTTCAAATCATTGCTAACAAACACACCTAGATCTTTCTCGCAGTCTGAATTTTCTAATTCTAAATTAGCTAGTTTATATTTAACATTTGTTTGCATCTTCCCTATCTTTAATACCTTGCATTTGTCAATGTTAAACTTCATCTGCCAATTTACTGACCATTCATGTAAGGTATCTAGATCCCTTTGGAGGCACTCTATATCGCTATCTGAATCAATTGATCTCCCTATTTTAGTATCGTCTGCGAATTTACTTATCCTACTAGTTATACCTAAATCTAGGTCATTTATGTATATAAGAAACAACAGGGGACCTAATACCGATCCCTGGGGGACACCACTTTTGACTGCTCCCCATTCTGACTTGGTACCATTTATGCTGACTCTCTGCTTCCTACCAATTAGCCATGACCTAATCCATCCTAACAACGCCCCACCTATTCCATGTGCCTCAACCTTTCTCATCAACCTCTCATGAGGGACTCTGTCGAAAGCTTTACTGAAATCTAAATATATAATATCATATGACTTGTCATTATCTACTGCTTCATATACCTCTGAGAAAAAACTAAGCAAATTAGTAAGGCAAGACCGTCCCTGAGTGAATCCATGCTGAGAAGAATTGATTAAGTTAAATGTTTCTAAGTGGTTTCTCATTTTCCTAGCAATAATTGACTCTAGTAGCTTTCCTATGATTGAAGTGAGACTAATGGGACGGTAATTGGATGCTATTGATTTATCACCTTTTTTGAAGATCGGAACTACATTTGCAAGCTTCCAAGCTTCTGGAACAATACCTGTTTCTAATGACTTGTTAAATAGAAATGTTAATGGGTAACTTAACTCATCTCTGCATTCTTTTAATACTCTAGCATATACCTCATCAGGACCAGGCGATTTATGAGGTTTCAGTCTGTCAATTTCCTTAACCACATCATTTCTACTTATAGTAACCGTACTTAACCTATTTTCTATACTATCGCTGTATACCTTACGGACTTCTGGAAACTGTGCCAAATTTTCATTCGTGAAAACGGAAAGAAATTGACTATTTAATGTACTGCACATTTCTAAATCACTTCCTGTCAATTTTCCTATCGAAGTTTTAAGGGGACCAATTACATCTCTAACCTTGGATTTATATAGTTGGTAAAAAGCTTTAGGATTATTTTTTGAATCATTGGCAACCTTAATTTCATAATTTCTTTTTTCTTTACTAATATCCTTTTTTACCTGTCGTGATAGATTCTGATAGTAAGCAAGTAGGTGAATTTCGCCTTTTTTAATTTTTCTATATATTCCTCTCTTTTTTCCTAGAAGATCTAATAGTCTATTATTCATCCATTTGGGTTGGTTCTGTGTTGATCTAAATTTTCTTTTGGGGATATATTTATTTTGCGCATTGAATACTGACTTGATAAAATTATCGTATGTATCTACCAAGTTTGACGTCTCCTCCTGACTTAAGATGACAGGTGCCTGAGAAAGGATACACTCATTTGGACACCTGGATCGACTTAATTTTTTGACCATAGGGTCCGCTAACAGGTCTTCTCTTAACCCACCATAATTGGCTTTTCTGAAGTCAGGTATTAATGTTGTATTCTCTCTGATATTACCTTTCCATTGTATATTAAAATACACAGAATTGTGATCACTATTTCCTAGGTGGTCCCCGATTTCTACACTATTTATCATATGTTCATTGTTACTGAAAACTAAATCGAGAATATTATCACCTCTAGTCGGCGTATCTATGAATTGAGATAAAAAACTATCTTGTACTACCTCAATAAACTCCTTTGAATCAGTGTCGCCTATTTGTTGCTGCCAATCTATATTAGGGAAATTAAAATCCCCCATAATGCACACGTTGCTAAGCCTTGATGCTATTTTAATTTCCCCCCATAATGATGTTCCGTCATTTCTACTCATATTTGGCGGTCTATACATAACTCCAATAACTAAAGTCTCACTACCTTCGTTAACTTCTACCCAAACACTTTCATTTTCATTATTTACTCTAATACCTGATTTAGTACAGCTTTTTAATGAACTCCTGACAAACACTGCTATACCGCCACCCCTCTTACTTGTTCGGTCATATTTAAACAAACTATATCCCGGTATATCAAACTCTGCTAAAAAATGCCTGGTTTCTGTATTAATCCATGTTTCAGTTAGCGCTATTATGTCTATATTTTCTTTGCTAATCAGTGCTCTAAGTTCGTTCATTTTGTTACATAAACTCCTGCAATTTGTATAATAAACACTCAAACTATTACTTGTATTTGCAACTATTTTTCTATTGTTTTTAACTAATTTATTTTTACCTGTTGAACTACTGGACCTAGACGGAAAATCTACGCTATCAGAATGTTCGTTATTACTATCAATTTCATGTGGCTGGGATTCTATTTTACTTACACACCTATGGTTTATTAACAAAACCCCGCAACAAACTTGTCGAGTGAGCTGGCTAAGGTTGAAACTCCTAGTCGAGAGAGATGTACTCCATCCTGGGCATACAGTTCATCCTTACCGTAGAAGAGGGTCCAGTTATCCAGGAATGGAATAGTATTTGCCTTGCAATACTTCTCCAGCCGGCTATTTACACCAATAGCCCTGGAGGACCATTCCTTCCTTACCCCTCTTCTTGGTAGGATACTGTGTACCACAGGAACTCCACCCTTCTCCTTGATCCTCTCCAACATTTCCTGGTACGTGGTGAGCAACTCCTCAGTCCTGCATTTCCAAATGTCGTTGCTCCCTGCGTTGAGGAAGATGATGGGGTCCTCTCCACTCGCTTCCATGACACCATCTAGCTTTTCTGCCACCTTCTTGACTCCGGCACCAGGCAGACAGACAACTTTACCAACATGTGTGTTAGTAGCCCTACCAAGGTATTTAATCATTGAATCCCCTACAATTAAAATAGACTTAGCTGTTTTCTGTTGCCGGCCTGTAGCAGGAGTTGTAGCAGCAACAGCAGCAGACTTCCCCCCCTCCCCTCTCACTGCCTCGATGATCGCCACTTCCTCGCCATCACTCTCATCAGCCAAGGTGCTGAAGTTGTTGTGGGTCTTGAGTGGCTGCCTTTTCAGCTTGCAGGCCGTTGCACTGGTTGACACCACTTTCCAAGGGGCTTCACGATCCCTGGGAACACTTCCGGTAGCCTCACACTTCTTTTCCGCCATAGCTAGTCTCAAGGCCAAATTTTCATCTTTGAGACACTGAATCTCCTGCTCCACACTCTCCAGTCTTTCTTGCAAAGCAAGACAAAGCTGGAGAGTATGGGAGGAGACAGCAGACTCATCAACAACAGCCATCACTAAAAAGTTCACTAGGACCTCACTAAGGGTAAACAGGTTCACTAGCGGTCACTGGGGACGTCTGCACTGGTCAGGGGTCAGAGGGCAACTGAATATTGCCGTCCTACCAAAATATAAAAGGGGCAATTGGATATTGTACTTGTGTCACAACTTAAGATATCATTTATCAACGAACAAAGGAAAAAGAAAATATCAGAGCAAGTTTTAAGTGAAAAGAAGAACTGAGATTAACATACAGTAGATGCAAACTGAAAACATAGATCTTAATATCACACGGTGGCAGGAATACATTTGATCTAATCATAAAGTGTACTGTACGAAATAAAGTGGATATTATCTTGACAATTATATGAACAAAAACAGTTGTTGAACAGAAGAAAGACTGAGAGTAACATTTCACTCTTGGGTTGGAGAGTTCCACAGAGTAGGGGTTGGATTGTGTTACCCCTACTACTGTAGGTAGTAGGGGTAGGCAGCCCCGCCCAGGGAAGTACTACCGCCAAGGTTTCGGGAGACTCAGGGAATAGCCTGAATTCCATTTTCTCTCCCAGGCCTTGGTAGCTGGATACATATCTTTCTGCCTCACACATCAGGGGTATCAGGAAAACCCTCTGTATATAACATACACATCCAACTTCACAACTTGCCCTACATTGCTATTCTCTATCCATAAAACATTACTCTTCCCACTACATATCATACATGTAACACCATACACCTTACCCAATAAACATGGCAGTACAATTGTTAAGAGCAAACCTGGTGGTCCCTCGGATATCCACCCCCGGCAGGGTTGGGTCATTGACACAGGGCCTTGCCGTTCGTCATCATGCGACTGTGTCAAGAGCATTGCAACGTCCCAAAGCTGCTCGTCGGTGCAGCTTTTTCTTTAGCAATATAAGGGGACTTCACTCTAACATCAATTCTGTACACCAATTTCTTCAAGCACAATCCCCTACTCTCCTTTTTTTGACAGAGACTCAAGTAACATCCACATCTGACACGTCTAGATTTAGTTTTCCAGGTTATCAACTGCTCCAAAATTTCAGACCTAAAGGAGGTGTATGTTGCTTCGCAAAATCTGAAATTGCCCTGGAGGAGGTTACTAGTTTCAATTGTCCCTATTTTGATTATTCTATATACAAATTAATTTCTGCTGGTAAATTTAAATACATATGTTGCATCTACCGTTCCCCAAATACTCCTCCAGAGCAAAGTCTTTTTGATTCTCTGTCCTCACAACTCAGTGTCCTCAACTTAAATGCTTCTTCTGAAATCACTGTGTTGGGTGATTTTAATGTCCATAATGTTGAATGGCTCACTCATTCAGCCAGGACTGATGATGCTGGTCTTGAATGTGAGCTATTTGCAGACTCATTTAATCTCACTCAACTAGTCAACCAACCCACCCGTGTACCATATAATCCTAATCATAATTCCCACCTACTGGACTTATTTTTAACAACCAATTCAGAAAATTATGATGTTACAGTGAGGTCCCCGCTTGGATCTTCTGATCACTGTCTG
Organism: Lithodes maja; assembly: GCA_037953745.1. Lineage (NCBI taxonomy): Eukaryota > Metazoa > Arthropoda > Malacostraca > Decapoda > Lithodidae > Lithodes > Lithodes maja. Next base: position 151,165 of record JBAKBP010003539.1, read on the forward strand.
ATACAGGCCACCTGTCTATCACCTAC